>CAKAEH010001149.1:0-103334 GCA_916381525.1 Cercopithifilaria johnstoni
TATTAACTGTTTTCGATGCAGAAGATGTTCGTGTTTCGGTTCAACTTTTTCGTTTTCTCCTAATTCATCCTCATTATCAGACTTAAACACGGCTAAATTATGATCAGTGCGGATTTGATCCAAATCCCATAATAATAAATAATAATAATAATAAATAATAATAATAATAAATCAGTTTATGATATTTAATGGCAAAAAGATATGTCAGATAAAATAAATGGTACTTTCAAACAATACAGAAAATACTATGAAAATTTGTAATAATTCATCGGTTATTCACGTGAATACAACTTTTTTGTATATGAATTTCATGTGAATATTTGCAAGAATATCCCATGCAATTCACGTGATTAGAATCCATTTATGCGCGAACATTTTATGAAAATAGTGAGAAGTACAAAATGATATAGCAGTTAGTACGACCGATCTCTTCAGGATGACCGTTTTCTTCCTCTTTCCGTTCCGATTCCATTTTTCCGTTTTTAGTTCAAAAAAAGAGAGAGAAAAAGGCTTCGGAATGGGAATTTTGCCCATTCTATTAAAAAAGCAATGCTTTGGAGAACCGAAATGTGTCTATCTATCCATTATGATAGGATGGATCGATAGATCGATAGATGAAGTGATTTGATTAATTGATTGAATAATAGATCGATAGATAAAGTGATTAATTGATTGAATGATAAATGGATAGATGAAGTGATTTAATTAATTGATTGAACGATAGACAAACATAAAACATAATAGAGAACAATGGAAAAAAATAGGAAAAAGGAGAAGAAAAAGATAAATTAATTAATATAACTACAAAGGTATGAATGAAATCGAAATGATAATTTTTCTAATTATTAAATTGATAGTAAGGAAAACCGGAATGATTGAAAATTTTTCATTCTCATTTTTTGACCAAAAATAGCTCAAATTTTGTTAAATTAAAACAAAAAATTTGACTAAGAAATATTCAATGAATCATAAGTAATTGATTAATTAATCTTTCACATAATTAGTTAAATGGGACAATTGTCTATAAAGTAATTAAATATACAGAACTGATCGATTGTTTATTCTATTGAATTAATATTTGAGAAATCAGATTCAGAATTAAATTTTTTTTCGAAATATTCGCTACTATTTAATTATATGCCATTCCTGTCATTAACAACTTTACTATAAATTAATCAAAGTAAATAAATAAACTTACCTTATAACTAATTAATAATTAAATTGAATTGAAATTAATTTGAATTCTTTCAAATGAAATTTCATTAATTTTATTCGCTTTTAATTAATAATTATAAACATTTTATAATATTCTTACTATTATGTCCGATAAATGGTTCCATTTTAATTTAATTTTTTCATATTTTGTATCGCTTCTGTTTTTCCTCTTTTTCTTTCACTTTTATGAT
This sequence comes from Cercopithifilaria johnstoni, assembly GCA_916381525.1. NCBI lineage: Eukaryota > Metazoa > Nematoda > Chromadorea > Rhabditida > Onchocercidae > Cercopithifilaria > Cercopithifilaria johnstoni. The sequence continues at coordinate 1,407 of CAKAEH010001149.1, forward strand.
ATTAGGATGGATATATAAGGATAGATGTCATCAAATTTCATTGTATCACACAGTGTGAGATAAATATCATACTTCATCGTATCACGAACATTCAACAAATCACTGTTCCGTCATTCAACAAATCACTCTGACAAATAAATATTTTTCGTTTTTATGTTTATTAACTAAGTCATCGCAATTATAAATAATACAATTATTTTTTGCTGCTATTCTCTATCAATAAGCTTTTTCGTGTTCTCTTATTTCGTACATTTTCAACAAACGTGGAAAATTGTTTGGGAAGGGAATAATTTGAAATGTTATAATATCTAAGTTTAGTATTATAAAAAACACTCTGAAAATTTACGATTTAAAAAAATTGGTTGAAATTCGATTATTCGATAATTCATTTATCCATTATCCATTATATATTTCATTATAACATTTCCAATTTTTATTTTTATAATTTCAATAAAATTAACAAGCAATGTTTACTTTTATTTCATACATTCTCAAATTATTTTCACAATTTCAAAATATTCTTAAATTAATTTTACGATTTCAAACATTCCCAACCGAATTTTTTAAATGATAAATTTTTCAGAGTATTTTTACAACACTAAACTTTTTCATATATTATATAACACTTCAAATTATTTCTTTCCCAAACAATTTTCCACGTTTGTTGAAAATGTACGAAATAAGAGAACACGAAAAAGCTTATTGATAGAGAATAGCGACAAAAAATAAATGTATTATTCATAATTGCGATGAGTTAGTCAATCGACACAAAAACGAAAAATATTTGTTTGTCAGAAATGATTTGTTGAATGATGGAGCAATGTTTGTGATACGATGAAATGTGATATTTATCCGATACTGTGATACACTTGAACTTGAATCGATTTTGTTGTGCTTAATGAATGACGAATTGAGTAAATATCGAAAAAACGAACACAAAAAAATGATTGAGTGATAAAGTCATTGGATAATTAATTAGTAGTGATGTGATGTTTTATGATCGAATTAATTGTTCATTCTCTTTTGACTGAAAATTAAACTTGATAAATCGATCCCATCACCGATTTCGATAGTTTGTCATAATTATTACAGAAAAGAATTACCTATGTTAATTTCATTATCATCTTTCTCATTATCCTAATTAACATAATCATAATTAATTTCATAAACCTGTCACAATTTCATTTAATTGATGTTGTCATTTCTATTCGTTGTCATAATTATCCTTCCTCTTTATTGTTGTGTAATAATTATTTCTGTCCTATTTTACTTTTTTCACAAAATTGAATTATTCATATTGCCAAATATTATTATTCAATTTTTCCACCAATTGCAACCAATTTGTTGTTAATATCATTTCACAAATAATTTATAAATTTTTAAAATAATTTTTTTTTCTTTAAATTTCAAATTTTTTAAAATAATTTCTATCTTTTACTTATTTTATTTTTCTTTTTATATTTGTTGAAATTTAAATTTCTTCATTTTATCTCATTTTTTCTTCATTTCTTTGTAAGCTGGCAGGCTGTTAGTCTGTTGAAAATATCTCATAATTTAGTTTCAACATCTTCCCCTATAACCAAATTTCATTTCCTTTCTTCCATTCTGTTTTCAGTAAAGATAAACCGATCTGTTCCCCGTCAATTACATTCTCTTGACGAGAATTTCTTGGAAAAGAAAAGAACGATTCATAGAATTTAATGCCACACATTTTCATTCTGATAAAATCAATGGCGACTTCTTCACTTTTTTCATATTATTTCATACCTTTTTTAAAAATATTTCAATAAATTAAAATTTAATTCGTTTAATATAACAGTAAGTTTTGCATAAAATATTGAATAATGCAAGCAAAAGCAAGATAATGCAAGTAAAGAAATGCAAGCAAAAGGCAAAAGCAAGCATGCAAGCAAAAGAAAAAATCGATGTTTTATATATTTTGAAATGGAAATGAAATGAAATGAATTGGAATGAAATGAAATGGAAATTGAAATGTAAATGAAATGAAATCAATAATAAATAAAAAGCAAATGTAATCAGAAGAAAAGAATTCATTTTCAGCCATCAAATGAAATGATAATATCCGAAAAAATCAATATTATATCCTATAACATTTAAAGCATTTAAACGCTGCCATAAAATATTTTCTATTTCAAAAGAAATTTCATTTTTCGAAACTAAAAAATAAAAAACAAAAAAAAACGTAAAAAACATTTAACTAAAAGTTTTAAAAATACGTATAAATTACAGCACTCTCTGTACATTTCCTAAACTTTTCTTTACATTTTTTGTGTATAATTCATCAAATGTAAACATTATTATGCTCTACTCTCATCCTTTCTCTCTTTCTTTTCTCTTCTTACTTCACCAAAATCTAAGCATCTTTATTCTCCTACAACCTTTAACTTTCTTTCTCTTCCTCTCTCTTTCCCTTTCTCTCTCATTTTTATCTTTCTCTAAAAAAATTTCTTTCATTTTTACTCTTTTTAAAATAATTTTTTCATTCTCTTATCACATTTAAAGCTGATATCAGTGATAACAAAAAAAATCAAATTTAAAATTTTAAAAAGTTTTCAACAAAAATCTTTTGTTTATATTTGTAAAGAGAATTATTTGTAATTTCATTCTCTAATAGCCAGCTATTATTTAATTTCATTTCATTTTTTGAAATTATTCAAATGATTGTTTTATTTTATTAATTATTTTTATTTTAAACTATTTGAAATTCACCGCCTGCCTTTCATCTTTTTGTGATCGATGCCATTTGAAATTATCATTGACTGTAAACACATTTTGCATAAATCGATTAACATTTTGAAGAGAATACAATTTTGGCATCATTAACAGCTAAAGTATTTGTTTAAATTAATTCCACAAAGATTTATATCGATATACTAAGGCTGTATGTAAATTATGCTGCAAGAATTAATTATATGTATATATAATTTGTATCACTCCAATTATCTCCACCATTTGAAACTATTACTGCGATAGTTTAACCGAATCATTTCCATCATTTGGTTATATACTCTTATAATTAATAGTTTAGAAAATCAGGCAGCGGTTGTTTTCATCATGCAAATTCTTTCATTAAAATAGTAAACAATAATTGTGTGACATTCCGAAATATTACATATTAAATATTTATTTTCAAATAAATGTAAATTTAATTGTAAATTAATAATAAATGGTAAACATTCAATGTGCTTTTTTTTGTTTATTCAAAAATATTACTTAGTAAACATTTATTTGTAAACAAAATTATGAAATAATAAACAATCATTTTGTTGTTTATTTACTTTGCCATTCTCATTTCGCTTTATGTTTCATTTTTTTCCTTTGTTTTTTCTTTTCCTTTAAAGATTAATTAAATAAATTAAAAATCGGTAATTGAAAATGATATATTAAAAAGAAGGAGAGAGAGAAAGAGAGGGGAAAAGAGAAAAAGGAATGATTTTCTAACAGTTAAGTATATTTGTATATTTCGCACTTATTTCGTAGCCATTCAATTAATTACTGTAATATTTTTATCTAATTGATTTAATTTTAATTTCTATAATTGAAGTGATTTAATTTATGTATTAAAATGTAATATTAATAATAAAGCATTATTAATAATTGATCGAAGTTATTTATTACTTTTTGAAAAGAATTTAAGGTTTCTCTTCAAATTGCTAAAAATTGCCATTATTTTATCAATTAATTAATAGTTGTTTTATTGCTTATTATTAAATTATCTTTCAAATCACAATTTTGGTTACTGAAAAAGATTTGGAAACAATTCAATTCTTATAGGTTTAATTATAACAAAGTTATAATTAATCGTTCATCCAAATCATACTGAGCTTCCGTTTTAATTGTTAGCTTATGGTTTTTTTATCTCAAAAAATTATTTTTGAAATTGAACTATTTTTCCAAATCATAAACTGAAGGATTCTAACTGATTGTCTGAAAATTTCTAACACTGTCTGAAATAAACTGAAATTAAATATCACTTCAATTAATCTAAAATGAAAGAAAAGTGCCACCCGATCATGTCGAAAATTTTTTCAATCATTTACCTATCAATCAAGCGAACGAAATATTTTAGTTTTTTCCATCATCTAACCTATCAATCAACGAACAAAATTATTTCAAAATAAATGTGGATCATTTTGAAAATTGCCTAACATATCATCTGTGATAAGAAGATGAAAGATATGCTTCAATCATTTTAAAGATGTTATAAAGCATCGCCTCTATATATCAAAATTTCTTCAATTTTATTAAAGCTGTCAATTTGCAATTAAATATAATCAAGGGGAAACGTCGAAGGTTATTTGTTTCTTTCTTTATACATGTAATAAATTTTTTTGTTTCTGGGATTAACAATTGGCTTTTTCGATTACTTTTCCTTCGAATGATTATTGGTATGATCGGATTTGATACAGTTCATTTCTTTTCTATGCGATAATATATTTCTGTTCTTGCAATTCTCAAAATTTATTTCTTTGGTTTTATTAAATGCAAAAATTAATTTTTTAAATTTATTCTTTTGGTTCGATTAAATTATACTTATCTTACTGGCGAATGAATGTTTCCATCATATTGTAAAATGAAATCAATAGCGATAAAATTTATTATCAAACATATGAAATTAGCAGGTCAAAGGTAATAATAAAAGATTACAGTACAATGAAAAGAAAGAGGAAGTACTATACTTATGGAATATGAGGGGAAATAAAAAATATTAATAGATAAACAAAAAATTGGAAAATTATGATAATTAAATGACTAAAATACTTCTTAAAATACATTGACAATTTGTTCAATAAACAATTAACTTATTAATGAATGAATAATTAATAAATGTATTTAATAAACAACTTTTCCATTCATTCAATTTATTCGGTAAAATTTTTCTATAACAATTTTGAAGATTGTAAACTTTTTTATAATTTTCTATTATACAATTAGTTTGGTGAAAATTAATTAATATTTTAATCAATTATCAATTAATATTTTAAAATAAATGTGGATCATTTTGAGGATTGCCGAACATATCATCTATGATAATAATGGGAGACATTTTCTAATTGTAGTAAAATAACAGCTGTCTAATGAAATTCTGATTTCAACAAATCATTATTTCATCATTACATGAAAATATTAAATTCAATTAATCATTAAATTCTTTATGTCATTAAGTAAGACAAAAGCTAAAATGAAAGCATTTGAAAAAGCAAAAGAAAAAGTTCAATATAAATAAATGAAAGTAAATTAAATTTCGATGAAATATTATTATTATTATAATAATATTTATATAAAATCATTGCAAATATAATAATTTCATTTATTCTTTACATAATTTTTGTTTTTATTTTTCCATTTATTAATTATGAGAAATTTCAATTATTTTTTTCAATGTTTTCAAACAAACAAATATTTTAAAGTAATGAGGTTGAAAGAGGAATTTACCTGCAAGGCATAATTAATGATTGATTAATTAATGGCGAAGAAATTTGGCGATACTGATTGTTCAACTAATATGCGATCAATAATAATACAACCAAATCCTGCTTAATTTCTAAAAAATGAAAGAAATAAATTGAAAGATAGATGGACTTAATAACTTAATAGAAAGAAATGTGTTATTTTCAAGAAGTATCACTAAATTATCAAAGATAAATTTAATATGCAAGGGAGATTTTTTGCAGTACGCAATGGAATTATAAATTTATTTATTTACATAAAAGTGAGATAGACGTAATTTACGTGATCGTATCAAAAGATTACATTGTTAATTTGTATTAGATAACGTTGTATCAGCGTAAAAAATTAGTACTCAATAGGTTAACAAATTAAACAGGTAGAATTAAACAAAGTAAACAAATTAGTTAATCATCGTTTTTCCATTACTAATTGAATTTCATTCAATCTATTCAAATTATCTAATCAGAATAAAATTTAATCATCGATTAAATTAACATTATCAAATCATTTGTAATTCAGTGTTAATTTAATTTGAAACTGAAAATTTTAAAATTCTTCCGATTTTATCAAACTTTTAATTAATTTGTTGTAATTTTTCTTCGCGAGTTCTTACACGTAAAGTTCACAATTGAATTTAAAATGTTCTAAAATGTATAAAATATTGAATAAAATCAAAAAGGAAAAATTTGTTTATCAAAGTGTCAATTACAATTATAAAATTAGCGATTTAAATATGAAATCATACAATCGATGAAATTGGATCGATGAACAAATTAAGAAAAAATTAATTCCATTGTTTTATAAAAATTAGCAAAGCAATGAAAAAAACAAATTTCATAGTTAAAAGAAATATTTATAAAAATTATTGTTAACGCAATACTGAGATCTTCTGCGATAAAATTATCATTCTTAAATTTCAAAAAATTTAATTAAAAAATTGTTTGATTTATTTTGTGGTAGAACAGGTGCAAAATGATGAAAAGGTGTTGATAAAGAAGTGATAACGAAGAAATAATGGGTAAATTAAGAAGTTGGGATTTTCCCTACTTCAGGGAAATGAAATTTTACAAGAACTGATAACAATTTTAGATGCCTAAATAATTAGTCATAAGGTGGAATTAAATTGAATTATTGATTAATCATTCAAATGATATAGAGTAGAAGAGATTTTAACAATAATAACAATAATTTAATTAATTAATTGTTGCCAGAGGTTATTATTTCACTGTTTTAAATCATTTCAGGTTTTTAGATTTTGTAGTACTACGGAAAAGGGAGAGGAAATGAAATATCATTGATTAATCTCTTTGAAGAGAATGAATAACTTAATATTAATAATCCATTTTAATAAAATTCTTTCATCATAATTTCTGCGAATAATGTATGAACTTACGATCGCATTTCATTTTCAAATATTTCACTTTTAAAATTGAAAATCTCAAATGTCAAAATTCGAACTTTAGCCTATTTTTTTTGTTTCTTTTTAACAATTACTAATTAATCAATAATTATCTAAAAAACTAATAAGCTTTTTAAAATTCTTAAACTTTTAAGCTTTAGTGAATTTTTAAAACTTTGAAATATTTGAAATTTTTAAATAGAAGAAAAATATTTGAAAATTTACTTTTACTTGAAAAAAGATATTTCGCGTTCGATCAATAATAAATTAAATTTGTTTCGAAACTATTAATTAATTTTTCTATGAAAAAGAAATAAGCAAACAGTGAGAGTTATTTCATAACAATGAAATAATTTGCATATCATTTGTTTTTCATTCATTAATTAATCTTTCCATTAAACGTTTAATTTATAATGTTTTTAATTCAATTAAAAATTTTATGAAATAATAAAATTCTTTCTTTCACTTTAATTTTTACTTAATTTATTGATAAATTTCTTACTGATCTTATCTTTTGTAATCAATTTTAAGCCAATGTCAGTGTGATAATATTTAGAACGAAAAATGGTTGACATATAAAAATATAATTATGTAAGAACTAAAAAGTTTCAGTTCTTTATTTGTAAGAATTAAATTAACTTTTTAAATTTTATTTCATAACAAAATTGATATGTGAAAATATTAGAAGGCATCTTTTGTCTTTAACAAATAGTTTTTATTTGTCAAACAAATGATGACAATAATGGATAATCAAATTTCATTTCATATTTATTACCACCAAGCAGTCAATATCTTACCGGCATTTATCAATCAGGTTAATAGTATCTCAAGATATCAAGATATATCGCTTCTGAACTTATCGTTTTAGCTATATTATCTTATCATGATAAATATTGAGATCTTTGTTATCTTTCTTATTCTTAAACATTCTCAAATATTATCTTTATTTTATCAATCGCTTAAGTTATTTTTAAAAAGAAAAGGAAAAATTGAAATTATATAAGAATTAATGAAAACTTCTGAAAATCGAAACTAAAAAATTCAAACAGAAAAATTTGAAGAAATTATTTTGAAAAAGCAAAGAAATAAATTATAAAAATTGCAAGTATTTTCATATACTTTTGCGCGCATAGAAATTAATTAATTCTTTTATGTGAAATCATTTCAAAACTTTTTTTTATCAATTTTTCCGAATGATAATATTTATATCTGTCAACAAGTAATCCATGCAACCATTCGTAAATAATTTATTGTTTGCTTCTGAAAATTTCGACGATGATCATGCACGCACAGTAACATGTGATTTCACAATACTAAAAATCTCTTTACGGGATCATAAATCAATGGCAAATATTGGTTGCATGTAAATTTTTCACGTATTGCTAACAAACAAATACTGTAACAATAACGATAATAACACTTAATGAAAGTAGCAAACAATACATGCAGAAAATACGACAACATTAAATGATCATATAAAACGTAAACTATATTTTATAAATTCCAATCAGTTGAAACAATCATTCATTTCACTTATTATTATTATTATCACTTGATAGCTTATTACTATGCAATGGTTATTAATTTTGCATTGTTTTCATCTTCATATTTTATGAATGTATTACAGTTTTCATCCAATGTTAATAAAACGTTTCGATTCGTTGTAAATTTTCTCATTTCAATCAATTTATAGTATTAGCTAATATATGATAAATTGTAATTATAATATTTTATTAAAGAATATTCTGATTGATTTATTATTATATGTTTTATAAGTAAGTGATTATATGTTTTATAAGTAAGTAGGTAAGTGATAGTATCTATAATCTTTCATTTTTATTCTAAATTTCTTATATATTTTTCTTTCTTTTGTTATTTCACATAATGGATAGTATCTATAGCTATTAGTTAGTGAATTCAATTTCGAAATCATAAAAATTATCATATCTCAAGCGATACTATTAGTGATAAGAATAGTATTTGTAATAATAATTATTACTATTACTTATATTGAGATTAATTTCGAGTAATGCAATCAATAAGGTTTATGTCATAAAATTGGTCTGTGAAAATTTTCTAAGTTTCCTAAGTAACATACAATAAAATCAACATTCCATAACTGGTTTCATTCATAATCATTTTGCTGTAATAATAATTCCTGCTAGTGTTTTATGATAACTATGCAATTGAAATGTTTCATTTGATCATCTTTTCTTTTTAATACTATTTTCTCAATCAAATGATCGTTTATGATTGTAAGGAAAACGATTCCATAATTGACAATTATTGTATTACTATTTTTGTTGTGAATTTTTCATTCATACATATATCAGATATAAATATTGATTAATACTAATATATTAAGTTATTATTGTTTATGCAAAACTATTTTGTAGATATAGCTAGTAAGTATCAATCATTGATTAAGCATTATTATTGATTAAACTATAAATTGTTATCTCCTTTCCTTATTCTTCATATTTGTTTTAGATCTATTGCAATAAGTAACATTTATCTCTTTATATACCTGAATAATATCACATCAAATAAAAATGAAATTGAACCATAAAATGATTTCTTTGTAATTAAATTATCAAATTTGAAATGAATCATTTACTTAACATTCAGTTGAGGTAACTTCAAACCTTTAATATCGAAAAAAGAAACAAAGAAAGCCCTATTTGCAACGAATTAACGAATTTATTAATAATAGACATAATCAATTATAATTCGAATTAAAAACAATTTAGCATAAATAGTCTATAGAATGAACTAATGAAATATCGACCTGAATTACATTTGTTTACTAAAATGATAGAATTTGAACTATTTAAAAAAACAAAATATTGATTTACTGAAATGATAGATTATTTTTTAAATGATTTAAAAAACTATTTTAAACTATTTAAAAAAAAAACAAATGAACTATTTTAAAAAACAAACTATTGATTTACTGAAATGATAAAATTTGAACTATTTTAAAAAAACAAAATATGCTACAATTTTTTAAGTAAACATAAGTTCAATCTGTTACTAATAGTTCATTAAAAAATAAATCAATAATGTATTAATTTGAATAGATGAATGAAATGATCGAAAATAATTGGTGTAATAATCGGTTGTTATTCAGAAGGATAATATTTTGTTTAAACAACAATTTCTGTTTATAAATTTAATTTGTTAGTATGATTGCCTGATGCTATTAGCTTTTGAGAAAAACAAAAAAATGTGAAAAGTTTTAAATTCTCTCTCTTTATTACAACTATCATTTCTATTTCTACTTCACTTCAATTCAAGTCAATAAACAAAATAAAATTAAGGTTACAAGAAAATCGTTGGCTATTGCTAATGAATGAAAGAAATGAAAAGTAGGAAGCCTTACTACTACATATTTTGGTTCAATTTAAAATTAAATCATTCCTTATCTTTTTGTTTTCAATTTTACGTGGAAGCAATTAAGAAGTAAAAATGAAATTTATTCTCAGAAATTTTATATTTTATTGATAGAAAAATTTTTAGCCTTTTTTGGATGACATAAAATTGTATATTATCGATATTCAAATTAAATTTTCATATCAATACTGATAATCAAATGAATTCATTTCAGATTGTTTAAATGTTATTTCTGATATTGCTGTTTTCAGCAGCTAATTTATCTCTGTGTGAAACAACTTGTAAAGCTCCAAATGGTACCGAATCTCATTTTGTTTGGATTCCTTGCTCAGATGGACCGATAATATATCACAGTTTAACAGTGATGAATAAAAATTGTTTGTTTCTTTCTCTGTTAAAAAAGCATATTTATTTAATAATTCTCTCATACACACACACACATCAATGCCATATTCATTTCACTTTACAATCAATAATTGAGTATGGAATTTTTACCGATATGTATTTGATATTGTCCTGTGATAACAAATACTTAAATTCGAATTTAATCAATTACAATCAGTTATTGTTATCAATTATAAAGTAATTTGAAATAGTTAAAGTTCTTTCTCTTTTCATTGAATTGAAAAATTTTGGAAATTTCTGACCAGGTCAGTAAAATTATAAAAATTTCAACATAACAAAAAGAATAAATAAATTACTTGCAGATACTGAGATATATCCGATAGTTGCTATAAAACCATTTATTATATTAGCTAATATAACAAATACTGGTAAACAATACGATAATTTGGAATCATCCATCAAATTATACAAATGGGGTGGATTGCTCGGTTGCTCATGGCATCGAATTCCAACTTTTGGAATACTGTAAGCTATCATAACACTTATTATTATTGTTAGCATTATATAATACTTATCATTATTATCATCAGTATAGTTTAGTCAACTTTTACAACTATATTGTAGATAAATTATTAAAATTTTCAATAATTATCATATTGTTTTTATTAAAAAAACTACAAATAAATATTAATCAAATTTTGAAAAAATCGAATAAAATTTAGAAAGAAAATTTTGTGTTTTAATTTTAAAATGTTTTTATTGTTTCTTTGTTTCTATTATTTTCTCATTGTTTATGGCGGCTGGTTTGTATGCAAAAAAATCTTCCAAAAAAAAGAAATAACTTATTCAAGCTGTCACTAAAATGCATACGATGAAAAATGAAATTTTACAAAAACTATTCCAAACTTCAATTTTATTTTTAATTTCATTTCAGTGATAATTTGGTGCAATGCAACAAAAGCATTAAATGTCCAATAGAATCTGGTAAACAAGAATTATCAGTATTGTTTGATCTGAGCGATATTCGATTCTTTCTTCAAATACTTCCGAATAATATACCCTACAGAATAGAACTTGAAATTTTTGATCAAGAAAAAAAATTATCATCATGCATTGATCTTTGGGCTATAATAACAAATCAGTAGGAAGTGATTGATCTTTCTTGATGATTTTTGATTGTTAGTTTAAATTATTCATATCATTTAATGCTTTATAACACTTTCATCTGCACAAATAAAACATTTTATTACTTGAGTATAATAGAATTAATTTAAATTCGAATTTTTCGTACCGTTTCATTGCCAAAATCTAATTAATATAAATTAGATTTGAAATCATCCAAAATTAATTAATATAAATATTTGGATCTCTTAAATTTGAAATTAATTTACATTTAAGTATAAAAAGGATATCTGAAAAAGAAAAAATCAAGTATTAAATAAAAGGTAATTAAATTTAAGTTATTGCACCATACTCAATGGAATTGATTATAATTAGCATAGGATAAAATCAAAACTTGTTTACACTTCTAAGATTATCAGACTGCTTAAATTTTAAAGTACAGCCATCCTTATGATATTTCTGAACTGCAAAAATTTATGTTAAAAAAATCTTAATTCTAAATTTAAAACTCTGAATGAAAATTAAAAATTATGTGACTCAGAAATACCGGAAAAAGTAAAAACACTTAAATCTGAGCAACTTTAATAATCGTCGAAGTATTAAAAAATTAAATTACGTTGCATTAAAGTATATTATATTGTTTAAGGCCTACTAGATTCTTGTGCCATAGTTATACCTCATTTCAAGTTATACCAATTAAGGCCTACTAGATTCTTGTGCCATAGTTATACCTCATTTCAATTTATACCAATTAAGGCCTACTAGATTCATGTGCCATAGTTATACCTCATTTCAATTTATACCAATTAAGGTCTATTAGATTCTTGTGCCATAGTTATACCTCATTTCAATTTATATCAATAGCACTTCTGCCGTGCTATGCTTGAATTTCTAAAGATACTGAGGAAGAAACTATTCCATTACTGCACTATACCAATGTTTTTTCTGACATACGAATAGAAAGCTAATTTTACGTTAAATTCGATAAAAATAATTTTACGATACTATTTTTATGATACGATTTTCTTGGCACTACTTTGTATACGGTCCACAGAAAATTATACAAAAATTACCATAGAAATACTATAGACCATATAAACTTATACATTATTACAGTGAAACTATTGTTAGCATTAGATAAAGAAGCTAAGACTTGATGAAATGATATGTGATAACTTAGTGAAATGTAAACTTGGCTAAATTCGATGATTCCAGAACAATAATAACGTGAACCAAATGCGATATGAAACTATGCTTTATTGTTGCAATCTTTAAAGTACGAAATGATCATCATGTCATATAATAATTGCATGCTATATGCTTTGATGTATTTGATATGCAAGATATTAAATATCAAAACCATTCCGTTTGAATCGATCCATTCAACGGATATTAATTTTATCATACAAATCAGTTATGAACCAAATTCAAAACTGAGAATATTAAAAAAATATCATTCATAAATTCTCATCATAAATTTCATTTCATTTTATTAAGATTTTTGAGTAATTTTATAAAATTACTTCATTATTTCTTTTTTCTCCAAAAAAAGATTGTTTACTTTCATAAATTTTCAATAGGAAATTTTAGAATTTATTTTAAAAGTTTCAATAAATAATTGAAAGATAAGCAAATAGCAGAAAGATAAGATCACTAAGTTGCAAAAGTGAATCTCACAAAATGTTAGGCCTCACAGACATTGCACGCCGATTTCATACTACAAAGAATTGTTATGTTTTTTCGCAACTCGGATATGGCTCCAGCCATCAGCCATCTTCAATAATTGTGTGTCTAACAGTTTCTTAGATTTAACCACGAGAGTGTTATTTTGTCTTCAAAGAGATATTATGTGCAGATCCTGTCATTCTCCAATTTCCCGAAAAACATTGTACTTTGCAAGTCGTAGCATTTTTTGATTTCCTAAGAATGTTATAAAATATAATTGTATCATTCTCTAATTCGATTAAAATGTTCTATATTACAAGTTCTATTAGGTAAACTTCATGATATCTTTGTACTGTTTATGTCATTCATTAACGCTACGTCGAAATAATTAGTGAGATTTTTCATGAATAAATAGTAGTATCATGCAATTTTTGGACATAGTACAGCCAAAGATGTTTTTGTTGCATTTCAACCAGTTAGTAATTAATATGTTTATGTATAATTTCTACATGCACTTTTACTTGTGCATTTGTTTAGTTATTTCTTTCTTACACACGTATTGCAGTAATTGCTTATATATTTGTGTTACAATTTTACTTATGATGAAGATTCGAAACCGAAGTTGTGAATTCTTATCAAATGAAGAAAGAAAAGATATTCATTTCTTTCTGGATTAAAAATTTTCAGATTTTTAGAAAAAATCTGTCGTTTTTGTCATCCTTGGAACTAATCAATTGGTTAATAGGATGCGTTCGAGAAGTGATTCCTGCGTACGTTTGGATTGCTTGATGCATCTTGTCGAACAGACTATTCTAAAATATCAAAATCCTATTACCGGCTTATTCACCAATAACGTCGAGGTATGAATGTTTTTAAAATAATTTAAATTCATGATTGAATAGTTCATAACGAGAATGAGGAAGAGGATGAAAAAGATAGTTCTTAAAGAACAACTAGACGAATTAAGTATGCTTCGAATTGTTTGCTGATTATTTAATAATAAATTAAATGAAATTTGTTCATTTATATTAATTTTTTTGTATCATTTGTCGCATCAAATAATTATTTATTGGTTTTTTGAACTGAATGATTTTGCAAATACTTAAGAATGGTCGTAATCCGAATTAAATAATTTTTACACTTATAGTTAATGATGATTGAAATTCAATCATTTTTTTGTACTTCAAATTAAGTAATTAACTATTAAAATAGATAAAATGCAATCATTTGTTGTATTCGATCAGAGTACCTGAAGAATAACCGTAGGTTATCATGTTCTGAACGGTTTTGAGATGGCTTTGGATAGCACATGTATGCTAACTTTGCTCATATTGATAATTTGTCCCATTTTAAAGTAATTTCATTATTATGGGGAATACAACGAATTCCATCTAGCTTTTTTGCTTTTCAACAATGATGCTCTAACAGTTAGCATTGTTTTTCATTTTTTTCACACTTATCAATATTTTTTTCACTTTTAAGGATTCTCCTGATCATGCTTGGGTGCGTGATAATTTATATGCAACACATGCAATATGGGCAATGTACCGAGCATATCAGAAAGGTGCCGACATAGACGAACATCTTGCTAAAACAAACGAATTGGGATTAACCTGGTAAAATTTTTAATTGGGTTTAAGGTCAATGATGTTAAGAAATTGTTGCTTCATTTATTAGATGTAGGACATCGTGTATTGAGTTGGATACAATCTTGACTATAATACTGTTCATTAAATTCCTTGAAATAATACTGATAGCATTATAGCGATGTTCTTATTAAAATAAGAAACGACTACAATTAACATTTTGAGTTTTGTTTTACACACACATTGGTTTACATTCTGTCATTGCTGTTTATCACTGTCATTTAATCATTTTAGTGTGAAAACTATGCAATCATTGCTGGAATGTATGATGCGTCAATCGTACAAGGTTGAACAGTTTAAGTTACATCAGCGCAAAAATGACGCACTTCATGCGAAATATTCGGCACAAACAAAGAATACCGTTGTTGGTGATTACGAATGGGGACATTTACAGATTGATGCTATATCATTATTTCTGCTAACGTTAGCCCAATTAACGGCATCAGGTAATTAAATAAATAAATAAAGTAAACAAACAAATCAGCTATAATATTAGAGATTTTAGGACTACAAATTGTTCGAAATTTTGATGAAGTTGCCTTTGTACAAAATCTGGTGTATTACATAGAAGCGGGTTATCGAACACCGGTAGGTATTCCTGTTCTATTTTATTTTTACAAATATGCATCATTAATGATTTTATTCTAAAACTTATGAAATACTTTTCATTCATTATTTTCTCCTTTAATTTATCGGATAATTTACTGAATTTAAATGTAAATCGATTTAGATGGATATCAATTTCTTGAAAATTATTTAACTTCGAAAATTTTCGGATTGTATCTTGGAAAAGTTTTCACCTTATTTTCAAAAGTAAAATAAATTATCAATAACAAGAAAATAAATTTAATAGTCAGTTTTTATTTTTTTGATATGGTCGTATAATCCCTTTTATTGTGAATAAATTTGAGGATTATGGTGTTTGGGAACGTGGTGATAAAACTAATCAAGGAATACGGGAACTAAATTCTAGTAGCGTTGGTATGGTAAAAGCTGCATTGCAGGCTCTCAACGATGTTGGCGATTTGTTTGGAGATGGCTCAAAAGGTTTTTAACTTGAATTTTTTTTCATATTTTCACTGTTATGATTTATATTATAAGTTATAAATTATTAGATTTGTAAGATTGTTGAAATATTTTTATTTGTTTCTACAAAATGAGTCCATTTTTTCTTCTTAAAGAAAGATTACCTGTGCGTTTTTTGTTTTAATAAGAACATTTGCTTTTTTAGGATCTGTCATTCATGTATTACCGGATCAAATCCAGCAGTGTTCAGCTTTATTGACATCAATGTTGCCGCGTGAATCGTTTTCTAAAGTATACGCTTTTTACAACTCAGTCTCTCATTTATTTATTTTTGCATTTATGCATTCTTTGTTAATTTCAGGAAACTGATTTGGCGCTTCTGAGTATCATTTCATATCCGGCATTTGCGGTGGAAGAGCAAAGTTTGATTCAGCTTACACGTCAAACAATCATTAATACACTGCTTGGACGTTACGGTTGTCGACGTTTTCTACGTGATGGTTACAAAACTCCATTGGAGGTAAATTAATCCTGACTAAAAATCCAAACAGCGATCAGAATAGAATACCTCCTTTATTTTTCTTTATTCTGCTGTAAAATTGTTTTTTTTTTTTTAATTTCAGGATCCATCTCGTTTACATTACAACAATTCCGAATTGCAACAATTTGAAGATGTAGAATGTGAGTGGCCGTTATCAATTTGTTTTCTTATGCTGGATGCTGTTTTTTCCCATGACGATGTTATGGTTGAACATTATTGGACAATTATGGAAAATGTATGAAATTGATTTTTTTTCCATTGCATAGATTTAGCTTACTTGAATGTTTCGTTTCGCCAGATGGTGGTGCTAGAGGATAAGACGTCTTTGCAAGTTGACAAAAAAAGTACAAATAAGTACAGTTTGTTTTAAAAAAAAGATTTCAGATTGTTCTCAACAGAAATGGTTTGCGACTAGTGCCTGAACTTTATAAAGTACCATATGATAAGGTAGCGGAAGAAAAGCAGCAGCATGGTAGCCAAGATAGAGAAGCGTATGGAGCAATGTGAGTTAAAAATTGTGAAGTTTTTTCAGATTATAATTTCTTAACATTTTTTATTTACGCGGTTTGTTTTCTTTCGTACTTCTGGGTGATGGAGATTTTATTTTGAGAAACCATATGGACATTCCGGTTTATTTACATTGTATGAAGCACAAGATATTGAATTATTTCTATGAAGTAGTTTTAATATCAATAAGTTATTTAGACCATTTTTGTGGGCACAAGCATTGTATATAATATGTTGTTTACTGTATGATGGTTTCTTAACACCAGCTGAACTGGATCCGCTAAGAAGACGGTTATCAGCCTATGAAAAACATCCTCCTTGCGAAGTTCAAGGTACGTTAGTGGATCATTGAATTACACTGGTACTCGCTACTAGACATTAGTCGGACAAATTCGCCAATATTTATCTTTGTTGATCCATTTTGTCATCCAATCATCATACATTGATTGAAACTTTTTTTTCGAATCCCAAAGTGGTAATATTGACGGAAACGTCTGAATTTTTTAAATTTCGGATCTTAAAGTGACAATATTGGCGGAAACGCCTGAATTTTTCAAATTTCGAATCTTAAAGTGACAATATTGGCGGAAACACCTGAAGTACAGCAAGAATTGTTGGCACAAGGGATCCGGGTGCAGAATATTAGCGAAATTGATGAAGTATTTTGCATCCAACCTACGTCCATGTTTGCACGAATTCTGTCAAGGCTCGTAGTTTGTTAATTCTTTATTTAATATTGCAATATGAGAAATCATTAAGTTGGAAGGGAATTTTTCCTGTTTTTTCAGTTTTGGATGATACAAAGTATTTCCAAAAGATATAAAATCGTTAATAGAGATAGTTTAAGCATTGTAAATTAGTTTTTAAGTTAAACATTATATGTTGCAATTTAATTAAATAGAATAAAGACATTTTATAGCAGTCGTAAACAATTTTAAGTGCTTTTTAGTCCAAGTTTTGTTGAACTTAAATTTTATCATGTTTTATTCAGGAAATGTCATAGTTTTTTTGACACTGATGGTTTTTTAGATTAGGAGAATCTAGAAAGTTGGGACTTACCGGTCGTCCCTTGGATCGAGAGATCGGTGTTCTCAGCACTAGTAAACTTTATCAATTGGGACAGAAATTCGTGATTTTCACGCCTCAAGTAACAATCTGTTCAATTTTCAAGATATTTATCTTTGATCTATTATTTCATTGTATTTTTTATGATCCATAAATCTAATTGATTTTTATCAACATACTATATTTTTTTGCTCTATATTTATGATGGAAAGAATGTAAGTACAAAATGCACCCACGTGTAATGTTTTTTTGTTTTTAGTTTATGGATCCAAAACGTTCATATTTGATGTATGACATCCGAATTCTGATGAATGAATGGAGCTCTGAGCTTCAGTATATATATAGCAGTTGGAATAACACTTCAATGTCTGGTCGACCATTGATAGTGCTAATTGTTGCGAAGAATATGCTTGAAGCAGTAAGCTTATGGCTTATCATGTTGATCTAGGATTCATTTAATTTTGCTACCTCATTCACACTATTTTTTGACTCTTAAAATATCTTAACTCACAAGTCTTTCGATTAATTAATTTTAATGCTTCATTGTTTGACGCCCCGTCCAACATCATCTGTTAAACGAAACACTGTTTAGTCAGAGAGGAGACTAGGGAAAAGAAAGACAAAAGGAACGGTGAAGGATGAATGGGAAAAAGTAATAGTTAATATGAAAAAGATTATCACATTAAATTGCTCGAATGGTCATGCGACCTACTGCTCTGACCTGGACTTTCAAATTAATACTGTGTGAGTTTCCAACATTAATTAGTGCTTGAAGGCTAATGAGATAAGTTTTGTCAGTCAATTTTTAGTATAATATAGAAATATCAGAATAATGTAAAGTATCTTTCAGGATATGACACCAAGTGATAGTTCCTTCGCTGATGTTCACATGAAAGCATCCGTTATAGGAACGATCAAAAAAATTGCAACCGGTTATATAGGTGGCGCACGGTACGTTACATTGTTTTTTTTATTCCTATTGATAAATAAGGAAAAAAGTCAATAAGGTGCGTGTTGCTTTGTATTATTCAGATAAATATCAACGAAAATTGATAAGAGAGGTACAGGAATGGTACTGAAATTATTGCCTAGATCAGATTTTGGATTTTTAAAAGTTTAAAATTTTAGCAGTGACACTTAAATGCCACAAGTTGGAATGATTGGTCGTCATAACGTCTTATGCGATGTTTATAATAATGTCTTTCCTTTTCTTGTATTATCGGGTTAAATACTTTTGTTTTGGTACTTCTGAAATCCTGATGTGAAAGATCTATGGCGTCCAAAAGGTGCATTTAGGATTAGATTAATTAATTTTAGGAATTACCATTAGAATCGATACCATTAGAAGCACATCAAATTATTTTATGAGTTGCGGTAAGTTTTGTTAAAGAAAAATCCGCCTGTTACTTCTGCTCCTTTCGTTTCAGAGTAGTTATGAAGAATATATCGGATTTTTTTCGAACTGCAGCTATTAGTAAATTGGAATTTTGTGGGAACAATGCAGATTTGTTTTGCGAGAAGGAAGAACAAGCAATTTATCGCAATCTTCCATCTTCGGGCATTGATAATTCAAAATCAAGTACGTATGTTATACAAATGAGGAAAGAAATTTAAGAACTTTCACTTTATATAACCAGAAAAAGAAGAAAATCAATGAATTTACTGGGCTGGTTCTGATAAATTCTTGTTGCATGTACCAAATTTAAGTGTGTTTGAAATTATGTGTCTCTTTATCAATCATATTACTTAAAGAAATTCACTGCCATATTTGATGAAGAGGAAGAACTGTAAGATCTGCATGAAAAAATCAGTTGAGATGAATAATATTCGATATTTGGTCAGTAACAGTAAAATGTATTAAATATTCTATCATTATTGAAAAAATTTCATTTTTAGTCGTTCCATCGCAAAATACTCGACAATCATCGGTAAAAAGCAATTATGAGCGCTATAGTATTGTGTACAATACCTCAATGCGACATCGCAGTATCATGATTGATAGCGATGATCAAGGCAAATTTTTATGCTATTGCCTCAGAATGATTACAAATTAGTGGTACCCAAAGATGAAGAAATCAAATTTAAAATTCATAAACTTTCGGCAAATAAAAAGGAGGTCCTGTGTGGTAGCATTTGAAATTTTCGTTTGAATTTTTTCACTATTTAGTAAAACTGTTCACTGTATGTCAGCAGACATTGGTAATGTTTATACCTCACTGATACAGTGGACAGTTTTACTGGATGATCAACTAATCCCAATAATGTGGTATTAAGCCTTATCGTTGTTTCCTCTTTAATGCTAATTTTATGAACTGTTTTATAGATCTTATCAAATTGTATTTACTTTATGATAAACAAGAAAAAAGCAATCTGACCCAAACAAATGATAAATCTCAGGCTCCATCTTTGAAACGACTTTTATCACCTGAAAAATGTAGTCCTGCAGATGATTTGGTATGTTTATTTATTGACTGATTAATTTCCTTTTTCATTCAGACAGTTACAATTTCTATTACGATTTAATATTAACGCTTCATAAGTTTATAGCATAATACAATCCTTAACTTTATATATCGTCGCAACATACTGGTTTTGAGACTCAATAGAAAAGATAAAGTGAAAGCGATGAGAAGGGGAGTGTTTGAAGATATCCTGGATTGTTTCCTTTCGCACTAGTTAATGAGCATATAACTGCTCTCTGCTTGTATATCTATGAGTTTATATTATATAATGATCGATTAAAATGGATAAATATCCTTCACATCCTATTATTTAAGATACGAACGTCATCGACAGCATCTCTCAAAAGTATATCCAGTGCCGATTCAGATAAAAAGTACTGTTTCTCACACTATTACGTAAATTTAATTGCTTTATAACTGTAGAGTGAACTACAGGATTCCGATCCATGATACTGATCTTAAACAATATGGGGTAGGGTGTAACTACTATTAAATAGTGTTTCAGGTTGCATACAGCGCAAATGGATGAAATGTCAACAGCAGATTTGATTGATATGTTAACAGGAACAAATGTTTTAGATGAGCAAGCGTCAATCGTTCATTATTTATGGATGAAAAAGTAAGCTAAAACTTGAAATTTTACATAATGATGTATCTTCATGCATTACTACATAAAATTTAAAGCACGAAATATTGTGAATATTTCATATCATTTAATTATAATTATTAAGTTTAATTATTAATTATTAAGTTGTATTTTCTTATTCAGTTTTTCATTAAAATAAAAAATACTTTTTTGCTTAACTAGCGTAATCTTTCGATTGTCTATCAAGTGATGGTTTACCAAGTGATCCATAAATATTGAATATATGATATTGAAGCTAGAAAATAGTTTTGACATTAGAAGCTATCATATTGCAATTCTATATTGATGTATCAAGCAATGATGAATTAAAGACTTGATATATCATATGGTGAAATTTTCATTTCATTGCATAGCTGCTCCAATTTCCTACCTAATTAATTGGATGTTTGAAAATGAAATTTCTTTGCCTCTATTACATTTGTAAACTGTTATTATGCAAATCTCGGATAATATTTGAATAACAATGACAAACAAATTAATGTAGTAAAGGCAAAAAACTTCGTATTCAGACATTCAGTTATTTATTTGAATTTGTTCTACATGATTTCTTACTCTCTACTTGAAATTTGAATGATATAACAGAGCGAAAATTTTTCCAATTTACTCTTAATTAATTTTTCCAATTTACTCTTAATTAATTTTACAGTGCACTTCTATTTGACTAATTGTGTAATAAATATTCTGCTGAAGTACTGTTCAGCAGAATATTTATTGAACAGCACTTCAGCAGAATATTTATTGCCAATTAATATAATATTCTCTAAAAAAGTTTTTTTTTATTAATAGCAATAGACTTAACTTTGTGCGAATGAATTACATATTAAGTATTAAAGTTAAATTAAAATGCAGGCAATATAGTATCATTCCGGAATTCACTTCATTCTATTTAGCTGAGCAAAAATGTAAATGATTTTAGGGCATTGTTTAAAATGATATACTTGCACTAAAAGAATTAGTTTTGAAGACTAGTTCCTCAGAACTTTAGAAGACGGTGCACATTGCCATCCGTTTACATTGTGAAAGAATTTCATAGTGTTGTAGTTTGGTATTTTAGAGGACCCGATTTTGATACTGAATTGAATAACATGAAAGGTGCAACCGTTCGAGCACTTATGGAAGAAATACATTTGAAGGTTTGCGTCTGCAATAATTTTTCAAAATTTCATCAGTTTTCATTCTTTGAGAATTTAAAATGCTTTTTGCAGGGCAAAGATGATGCACTAAAATGATAGCTCGTTATACTAAATAATTAATATTTGTATATCAAATAAACATAATATTACTATCTAAAGATATTCATTTTTACCATTTTTACAAATGCTACAAGAGTGTTTTTAGGCGTGTGAAAGTCGTAATTGGGCCTTAATTCGTCTGTCATTCGGACTGTTGAAGCGTCTACTGGAAGAATTATCCAAATCAGTAACTCATCTTTTAGTACGTCAGAAACAGATCACTGTTGGTATGCCATCAAAGAATGAAGAAGCTATTACAACTCCAAAAACTAAGGAAGAATTACATGAAATTTTTAAACGTGTCTACGGCGATGATGCAAATAGTTATGCTTTATCACAGGTAAAGATATCCTCTCATTTCTAATAGTCTTTCCTCCAAAAATAACATCAAAGCGTTCTCCAAATGAAATTTAAGAACTTTCTATTATGCTACACTTGTTCGAAGATCGAAGTTCGACAATTTATATCATACAGTAATATTTCTAGTATACAGTGGCTTGAGTTTGGCGGTTTGGTTTGGGGGCAACATTTTCTAGTTAAACGGCTGAAGATCGATTCCTGCATAGTAATGCGCTATTTCATCCACTGAACTGTTTTTCGAGTTTATGTGGTTCCATGTGGCGCAAGAAAATAAATCACGGTTTTCGCTAACATCGTGCACTGAATATTGCCGGCGTTTGATAGTAGACCGTGATATATCCGAAAATTATGAGTGACTTACTTTTCTATGCTTTAAAATGACAACAAAACAGAGTTCTTGTGTTTGTTTCTGATTGTGACCAATGTAGTAATACTGTTTTTCTTTCACTTTTTTTGTTTGATTTTATTCTTTGGGATATTTGTATTTGAGGTGTTGGTAACCTTGCCTTAGCCAACTAAAACTATGTGTAAGTCTTCATCAAATGATAATAGTAAATATTGAGGCGAAAATGACGTTTATAAATTTTGATTGCGAAAAAGAGTTCCCAAGGAAAACCACTTATCACTTCTGAGATGGACCAGATAATGTAGAGATAATGCTAATGCTACTTGTATTGGTGCAAGAAAGCATATTCGATTTTCGTAATATATATTTATTTACTGAAAATTACGAAAATGAAAGAAACTAAATCACATATGTATATTTCTATGTATATTTTTGCTGTTTTTATTTAGGAAATTATTGTTTGTCTTGGTTCATTGGTGTTAACGGAACCGCGTTTGTTTGTAGAAATGTTCAGAATACGTGTGGGACTGATTATACAGGTATTTTCTCATCAATAATTTCCGATAACTTATCTAACGCGCGTTAGTAAAACTAAAATCCTGAGTGTCGTGAACTTTCTAAGGATTAAGACTTGATTTTAATCGACTATGTTACCGCAGTGGCAACGTCCTCTGCGGAATCAACTGGTTATTTTTGGTGGTGAAGAAAGTAAGTTCGAATTTTTAAACTTCTGAGTTGTTACTATGGTTATACATCATCATTTCTTTTTTCATCAGTCCCTTTTTTATTTTAAACACTCAAAGCTAAAAGCAAATTTTTTTGATATTTTTTTTCAATGTCATCCATAATTTTATGAATGGAAAAGGTTGATTTGTGATTACATTAAGGATTTGAATTAAATTTGAGCATTTAAATTGAACTGAAATGAACAGTCATTCTTTGAAACAGTGGGAATATTTACGATTATTTCAGGTGTTAGCTAGTGAATTGGCTCGTTTTAGTAGTATCAGTGGAATTGATGCGACACAAAAATTATTTCAACTTTCACCATTTCAAGTGAAATCAATGCTATTATTGTTGTTAAGCGGTCGGTTGCTGGAAGATTTTAGTACGGATGCTGAATCTGGTATCAAAGAGCAGCGTAGTGGTATGGGTTCTATTAGAAAACAAATTGAGGAACGGAAGGTAATTTAAATTTTCATTAAGTCATTTCTTTTAATTTGTTTTGAAATACTATAGATTTTGCCAAATTTCAAGGAACAATTAAAATTATTTCTTGAAAATTCACTCATCTCTTTTGACCGCTGTAATTGTAGTCACGGAGATCCATGCATGATAGTAGTATGGTTGTTGATGCGAATGTATTAGCTCCAACTGATTCTGAAGAGGAGGCCGAAAGCTTCCAATTCGGCATTTGGCTAAGACATCGTCGAATTGATGGAGCTTTGAATAGAGTTCCACTTGACTTCTATGCGGTATGTTTGATTATTTCGAATTTCTTATAAATAGTGTGCAGCATTTCAATTCATGGTTGAAAAGTATGTTTTTCCCTTTGTCAAATTTGTTTAAAATATATTGGATAAAATGCGTAGAGTCTATACTTTTTTGGATGTTCATTTTTTTTCTTGACACTGTTCATTTTTATTGGTAATATTTGTTTTTACTCATTATGCATGGTGAAATTTTCTTTTTCCTATTTTTGCTTTTTTTTTTTTACTAATGATTCAGTTCCTTATAGATGTTGTGGGATACTGTGCGACGTTTTCCTTGTGGTTTATCAATAAATCGTATTGTTCTACATTGGGGTGTCACACAGGAGGTTTGCTAATTTCTGTGCTGTGATTTTTCTTCAGCAGAAAATATTTGATTTCTTATTCGATCACTTGAACTTGCCTACCGCAATCCTACTTGGATACGTCATCGTGGTGATGTAGGAGTGGTAATTGTTGAAAGTAGTAAATTATTAGAAACTTCTAATTTCTGACTTCCGCGGGTCAAGTAGTTTTAGTCACCGAGATTGGCAAGCTAAGGCAACTAAATGGAAGACTGAAATGAAAGGAAATGAGATACTCAGGGTCTGCTCATTTTTCATCATTTTCAGATGACACGTAGAGAAATCAAATTTGCGTTGCAGGTTGAGAAAGTGCTAAACCAGGTTTGTTTTTAGATTTAATTTCTTGTTTTAAGAATTTTTTAGTGAAAATGAATGCGCATGCTGGACTAAACTGCCCAGATAGTTTGTGTGAAATTCATATAAATCTGCGACGTATAAGTATTTCCACTTTAGATGGAAAGTGATTCATGTGTTTCATAACGGCAAGACTTTACAGACTAAAGAGGCGAAAATTATTAATGTCAAAAAATTCAAAGAAGCAAAAATCTATTAAAGTTTGTAGCGAATATGTCGATGAGAAAAAGTTATATTAGTTGAAGGGATAATTAATACAGATATATCAAGATATCATTTTCATTGGTTTCTGCGAAGCTTTGCTAAGAAAATTTTAGATTGCTGAACCAGAATATCGTGAAATTATGATAGAAGCTTTGTCACTTTTAAGCAGAATGAATAGCTTGCTGAAAACCGACAATCCTAATATACCTCATGATCAGTCGTTTGTAGTAGATACTGTGGTTCATAGAGCAAACAAACTGTTTGTTGAACATAACGTTAGTTTATCAGTTCATCAATATTATTCATTTACTATAAATCCATATGACTGAGATTTCATTTCAAAATTCATTGTAATTTTTTAATTGAATTTTTATTTGTTGCTGAAATAACTTTGTTACATTTCGTCACTTGTTCAATTTGTGCACGTTGTTTATGAAATGGATAACTTACCTATTGGGAAAATAATAATTTGATTTGTAGAGACTTTTAAATATGAGCCATTTCGAATACTAAATATAAACTTTCAAGTACTAATAATGAATCCATTCTCCCTAAGAAATTCTCAACAGCTTACTGATTTTTCCTTTTCTTTTTTTAACGAAGATTTCTGTTATTTGAGCAAAGAACACTGTTCGTTTATTATATAGAATTGTTTAATAGCTTTTTCGCATGTTTTTTGACCTGTTGCATTAGGAAGGACTGATAATTCTAGCAATACATTATCACTGCGGCGTAATCTCGATAATATGTTATTTTGACAGAAGCAAATGGAAACAATAGTAATGGAATGTTGTGGCTCGGGAAAGCGTTGTGATGGTGCCCAAGGAATGTGTCAGCATTTCTACGATTCGGCTCCAGCTGGTGAATATGGCACAGCCCATTATCTGATAAAAGCTTTAATGGATATCTTTGTTTCATAAATTTGGAGAAGTCATTATTTAGAAGTTATTCGATTTGCCATTCAATCAATTAGAAATTTAGTTTGTTTTAACATTTGCTGTCGATCATTTAACGCTGCATCGTTCTGAAACTGGGTATTAGCTAGTTCAAAGCATGATGGTTAGAATTATGGATAGATATCATCATATATATTGGCTCATGTGTTTCAGTTTCGCTAATTGATTTACTTTTTTTGACCAAAAATATTTGATTCTGCAGTCCCTCTCTATTTCTCCAATTGCCTTCCTCGACAATAATGTTCTCCTTTTCTCTCTTGAAAAACCTATTAGTTGTTCCGTTTTGAAATCCTTCAGATGCAAATGGCAATGTTATCAGTTTCTTGATTAAAATCTTTCAATTATGAGTCATACGTTTTATTGATAGCTTTAGAAGCTTTTAGTTACATCTTGCGCATTTTCAGGATAGTGCCATACGTAATTTTTCTTCCTTATGGGTAGTCTTTTATCTCATTATATCATCGCTTTCTTATTTGTAATCCTAGCCAATTGGTATGATGTGTGCCTTTTCATTTCATTAAAATTGTGCCTTTTCTTTTATCTTGTTGAAACGGTGCTGTACTTTTCGTGAGATTCGATATGCAGTTTTCTAGATGTTATTTTTTTCATAATATATATTCAAATATTTTTGTTTAGTAACTGTACATAAGCATACTTCTAAATGTGATAAAATATAGTCGGCGCATACATCCGGAGCATTCTAAAACTTTTAGATCTTATGACAAAAGTCAAACATTGCTTGCGTAATAGCTTCAGATGGGAGTATAAAAAGATAGGATATGAAGAAAGAATTACCTTACTTCGGATTATTTCCTACAATTCCGAGAAATATGGATTGTACCTCAGATATTTGTTGAAAGCAATTGGTGCTTATGTAATTGTGCCGATATCAGATAGCAATACAAAAAAGCTGAGCACAGAAGTTGCCTTCATCGTCCACGTATCATTGACGACATCTGATTAAGTATCGATAATAGAGCGATGGAAGTTCCTACATGTGTTAGCGACACTAACCTTTGATACGGTCGATTACACCAGTGGGTAAATCCGTAGATAAAATTGGCCAAAGATTCAAATAGATGGATCAAAAATCTAGAAATATTATGACAGAAATGGAAAGACAGGGAAAGGATCACTTCAATTCTATTTCCAAGTTGGGTGAGTAGGCACAGTTGGATAGCTGAAAACTCAGAAGAACGGAAGGTGCCCGGACTTCGACATGTGCTTCTACAGCGGTTCCGACCTTGAAGTAACCGCGCGACACAACGTGGGGGAGAGCAGATATGAGAGAGAACAAGGGATAGAAGATGCGCCAAACAACCAATAGACGCTGACTTCCTTCTGTGTTTAACACATTTTTTGCGGGAACAATAATTTCAAATGCAGTGTGGGACTGAAATGGTTCTTGTCGTGTTAAGTGTAGGTCTAAGCCCAACTCTAGGTTTAAGTCTAAGTCTACCCTAGTAGCACTTAATAACACTTAGCACTTGAGGTTTCAGGTTCCAGATTTAAGTTCCGCAAGCTTTCCAATGTTAATTTTAATTTGTGCAAATGATGTTTTTATTTCATATTAATTTCAGTTTAACACATAGCGTGATGAGAATATGTATTTCATATATGCATATGTTCACGATCGATTTGTATTTTAGTCTGCCCATCCATTTTTATATTATTATTAAGTCTATATGTGTTTCGTTTACACTACGTGTTTACTGTATGGATGAATGATATGTGTTTGCTTTATTAGTATTTAAAGAGATTTATATATATTAAATTGTGTATTATTTATCAAATAAAGTAGCATCTTATTTTTTAGTAGATTTCTTTTAGGCATGACAGAATTTTCGTTTCCATTCGAACCATATGATATTCAGATATCATTAATGCGAAGTATTATTTCGTGTATTAATGAAAGGAAAATCGGAATATTAGAATCGCCCACAGGTACGGGAAAATCTATGAGTATCATTTGTGCAACGCTTAATTGGCTGGAGACATTTGAAACGGAAAAAAAGAGAAGTCTCGAGGAACAATTGAAAGCAGTTCAGGAAGTCGGAAAAGGTGACAAACTAAGTTACAGTTAATTTATTTCCATTTCAAAATGTTAATGATATTTCAACTAAAAGCGACATATGTTGACCGTAACATAGAAGATATGTATATATATTTCTTCGATGTAATATTCTATTCTCATTCTATTATCTCATGATAATCCTTTCTAAATGATACAGCTTAATAGTATGAATTACAGATGAAAATGACTGGTTGAATGCTCATATAAAGAAGGTTAAAGCAATCGAGGATGCGAAAGGACTTTTCAGTCAACTTGAAAATGATCAGAAAATAGATGAGCGAATTAAAAAAGCGTTAGGAAACTTGGTGGTTCAGCAAAAACGAAGATTACGGGATGATCAAGATAATGAAGAAAAAAATGACGACGAAACGGATGAAGTGAGTCATATTCCTGCAAAATGCGGGAATCGAAATATTGTGTCCTTTGGGACATCGAATTACCAGCAGTTTGCGAAATTTTTTATTTGTTGCCAGTTCGCACCATTACTACGAGATACCAAATGACGGAAAAGTTTGATAACTCAATAATGTTTAGATACTTTAAATATTAGGAGATACCGTTTAGATACTGGATGAGGATTTTACAAGTGACCAACTCGGAAAGAAAATTGCGGATGAGCCGACTCCAACCTGTACAAAAATAATTTATGCTACACGAACACATTCTCAGTTGTTACAGTTTGCCGAGGAAATCTCTAAAACACGGTTATTTAATTTTCTTCTTTTTCAAAGCTGTCTATCTTTTGATTCCAAATCGCTTAATAATCATTTCATCAATACAATTTCGAAAGCATAATCTGTTGTACTTCAAAAGAATTACTATTGAAATAAACACTTTGTGCAATAACATCAGTATCTTGTTAATAATTGTTTCCCAGATTTCAACCAAGGGTGGTAACTCTCGGGTCGAGACAATACTTATGCATCAACGAATCAGTCCGTGCCTTACAAAAAACAAGTCTTATGACGGAACGATGCAACGAATTGCGTGATAACAAAGCCTCGGAAAAACGCCAGAAAGATGACGATGACGAAGTATTTTTTTCCTTTCTAATCATGGTTTAATTCAAAACTGACTTAAGTCGGTACGCATTTCTTCTTATCCTATTGCTACTAGCTTCAAATTTATCACTAATGCTATTATTGAGCATATAAGTTTAACATATTTAACGGTTACATAGACCAACAGTTAGACCACGCTGCATTCACTTATTGTAAAACTCTTGGTGTTGTATAGTAGTTCCTCTTCTCGTTAAAAGTTCTATGAAGTTGCTGATATGGATCTTTTTTTGATTTTAGTTAGCATGTCGTGGGATAATAAAGTAACTGATCGAAAGTATCTTATGTTCGAAATTATTTGAAACATCTGGAAGTTGAAATTTCTTATGAGGCGAATTGCAGTATGTGGCAAAAGCATGTAAGGGAAGTTGTCCATTTGCGAGAAGCGATGCAATCGAGGATCTTTGTGATCAAATTCTTGCATCAAAGTTATCCAGTGCACCGCAGTTAGTTGATTATAGCAAAAAAATATACGGTTGTCCATATTTTGCATCACGCAAGGCGGTTGCTTATTCACAGCTGGTGCTGCTCCCATATCAAGTTAGTTTTACTTTTTAGGTTATTTCTAACATATGTTTTGATTTACAAAGGTTACGTGGATATGCAGTTATTCTCTACAAACTCTTTGGCGAATGTGAATATATTTCAATTTAATTAAATAAGGAAGTACTACTAATAATTTGATAATGAGTGATGTGAAATTTAGGTTTCTCCAAACATCCGTTTATGATTAATGCATAAAAAATAGTTCTGCAGATTTTGTTTCAAGAAGAAGCACGAAAAGCCTGGGGAATTGAATTGAGCGGTAACGTTATCGTTATTGATGAAGCTCATAATTTGCTGGAAACAATTACCAATTCGCATTTTGTTACGCTACATGCAAAGGAACTGAGATCTGTGCTTTCAATATTAGAGTAAGTGATTTTCATGGATTATGGAACGTAGAAATAACATTGCCGTAACTATATTACTTTAAAAGTCAGTTCTTTATTTCGTTTCATCCATGTCCACAACTCTAAGAATTAATTTACAAATATTCTGTATGTCTTGTTACTACATAATTTACAAATATTTTATTAATTTTTTAGTAGCTATTTAAATCGTTTTCAAAGCCGGCTGAAACCGGTGCATAAAAAATATCTGCGACAGTTATCTACTCTTGTAAATCTGTTATTGGTGTATGTGAATCATGCATCAGAGAAACGTAAAAATTATGTTGAAACAATGACGACATTTGCGAGTAAAGTAAGAATTTCTTTTTACATTAGTGAAAATAGTTTTCAATTTTTTATTCTCCATTAGGAATATAAAGATGGTATTTATTTTGAATAACTACTCTGTCGTAAGTTGGGAAGGTAAAAGGTAAAAGAAACTGAATGGTATAAGAACTCTACCACAGAACCTTTAAGCAGATTAGTAATCACAAATGATATTAATGCAACCTAGTTTTTTTAAAGAGAGAGCAGTAACAATACTGACAAATATAATCTAACATTGGCTGACCTGAATTGCGTAGGATTGTTTATTTCCGCATCTCATACAACCGACGATTTCAAATCTGCTCATTTGACAATTGATGAATTACTAAATGTATCTGTAAACTCCGTTGCAATTTCTGAGTTTAAGCAATTACTACTAATAATAATTTACTATAGCATTATTTTAAAAATAAGTGCTTCTGCAAAATTCTAACTATTGCTTCATTCGCGTAATAGTAATCAAATCATATCGCATATGATTTGGCGTAATTGCTGTTTGATACAACAGTATGATTACATATCGCTGCAACTGCACAATTGCATCCAAATGTTATGGGATAAAATCTTGTTTATACCAGCAATTTCCCAAAAATTATGGTAGAGTTACTTATGTAACGTTGATAATATTCATAATTGAGGCTTATCTTGCTTCTTAGGCTTATCTTGCACAGTACAAGTTGGACATTTTGCTGGAATATATTGAGCAGACACATTTAGTTATGAAGCTAAGCAAATTTTCGAAACGTTTGGATGGAGTGTACAACAGAAAAGTTAATTCTACTTATGAATTTTCGGTAGAACATTTACTCCGCACAAAAGATTCGCCGAATGAATCTCAAAGCATTTTCACAACTGGTCGGTTAAAGTTCATTTCATATGCAATATATAATTCACTGACTTCTAAAAACATGAATATGCATACGTAATCGAAGTTTGGGAATAACTGGGAAAAGGTTTGGGAAAAAAACTTTGGTTCAGATAAAGTTGAGGTTTCCACATTTTTATAGTCTTCATGATGTTAGTGTTACATTGCATACCATTAATGTTATATAGTCTTAAAAACTTTTTTCTTCATGGTTTTAAAAATATTCGGTTGTCAAATATTCGTTTTCGTAATTGATTTTTAAGAATTAAAATTCCAGAATGTTTGACTACTCAATGCACATCATCATCATTAGTCCAGGAGCGAACGGTAGCATCAGCACTGTGTGCATTCCAACAGTTTTTGCAAATGCTAATGTTGAACTATAAGGACGGAAGATTAATAATAGAATGTTCATCTGGGAAAGATGAAGCCAAGTCATGATTTCCTTCTTTTTTTTTGGATATAACGTTCCTTTTAATCTTAATTCTTCAGTCCTCAGTTTCAATTCCTTACTGCTTTAAATCCTATAGTTCTGCAGAATTGCTATTCCTCTGGATAATGTCTATTGAGACGTAATCTACTAAAAGTTATGCTTTAGTATCCAGATCACTACCATGACTATTGTCCAATCATTTAATACAATGTGCTTCAGTTGGCTTTATCGTAATTCAGTTTTTCAAACAACCTTACCTGTCACTCGCTAAAGTGTCACTTACCTTACATTCCTTAATCAAACTTATCAATAGTATTTTAAATCCAAATTTCATTGATAAGATCGCAGTATCATTTGATGAAAAATAAAGAATTTTTATTTTAATGGTTTGCAGAATAAGTTATTATCTTATCAATCCAGCTTCTCAACTTCGTGACATAATTAAACAGTGCAGATCTTTAATATTGCTTGGTGGTACTATGGAACCATCGGAAACATTGATACGCTCTCTTACTATATGTTGTGAAGTTTGTTGATCTTGTTGAAAAGGATTTACACAGTTTGGAAATAAAGCATTTGTCGTTTTTTATAAAATAATCTACATCTTGATTTGTTATAGCTGAATTTTAATTAGACATCGTATTCTAGATTTTTAGGTCGACCCAAACAAGGATCTTGTCCGTCGCTCTTTTGGACATGTGATAAAGGAGCATCAGTTATTAGCTCTAACAATAAGTTTGCATT
This sequence comes from Cercopithifilaria johnstoni, assembly GCA_916381525.1. Taxonomy (NCBI): domain Eukaryota; kingdom Metazoa; phylum Nematoda; class Chromadorea; order Rhabditida; family Onchocercidae; genus Cercopithifilaria; species Cercopithifilaria johnstoni. The sequence continues at coordinate 34,415 of CAKAEH010001149.1, forward strand.
TTTATTTCTACTACACGTACAATTTATTTATTTATTTGTATTTATATTTTGCATATGCATATCGTTAAGCAAGCTGTTGTTCAGAAAATCTTTTATGAGTCTAAGTAGTAATAATTTATTTTGAAACTAGATCTAGTATAAGACTTGGCTAATTTCGGTTGTTGCACGAAAATGTAGTTTAGAAATGTAGTAAGACCAGGTTGTGAGTATTATCCAGATAGGGGAATGGGAAGTCTGAAGAAGAAAATTCCAAAATTTCGTTTTATTAGAATTCAATTGTTTTTGTTTAGTATGCAGTAGTAAAGGACGCAGTATGCTTTGATTATCTAGACATTGTACAGTTAATAGTGCTGATAATTTTCCTACTGTATTGTATACAGAAGTAAACCAAATTTTCTGTATCACATTTTTCTTTTCTCTTTTTTCTATATAGTGGAAGGGATGTAAAGGGATTTAAGAGAAAATAAACAAGGAAATAACTTAAGTAATTTTGCAGCAAGTGTATCTGATATAAAATTGATATTTACACACGGTAAACGGGAAACCGACACAATGTTGAACATTTTGGTGACGACATTAGCACAAATTGCCGAAGCAGTTCCAAATGGGATGATCGTATTCTTCCCCAGCTATGTCTATCTGGAAAAATTTATTAAAAAAATATCCTATAATTTACGGGTAATATATATACTTTTTCATCACATCAGTGAAAGTATTCTTGATTCCCTTCCGATGTTCACAGTTACTATGCTATATCCTCTTTTAAATCATTCCTAATTTCTGGAACTCAAGTTTATATTCTTTGGATCGATTATAAAAACATCGAGATTTCTTACCTTTCTTACCTTTCTTCCTTTTCTTACCTTTTCTTTTCTTGCCTTAGATTCCTTACCTTCCGACTATCTTTCCTCGATTTCCTGAATATTGCTGAAGTTGCAGAAGGTTAAACCATTGTTCATTGAACGACGAAACGGTTTGCCAACCTTGTTTAATGAATTTGCAAAGTCAGCTCGAACTGTAAAAGGTGCTCTGTTGTTAGCTGTAGTTGGTGGAAAATTAAGTGAAGGTTTGTTTAATATTATTTATTTTTTCTCCTAATTAAAATCCAAATCGGTGTTCTGACATCGAGTTGTAAATATATGTTGTTTTCAGCTAAATTATGGATTCTTTAAAAGCTTGAAAAATTAACGCTTCCATGATATTCGACGTTTTACAGTATTAATTTTTGATACATTTTGTATTATATATTATCCATAAATTAATGTAATATCAGCGTCATCAACTGAATCAAGTTGGAAAAGATAACATAATACGGTGAAAATAGCCAGCCATTCTTGTTTTCAGGAATTAATTTTTCGGATGAATTAGGACGTACAGTTGTTGTCGTTGGATTACCCTATATGAATAGCGAAGATATTATTGTAAAAGAGAAATTAAAGGTATCTTTCGTAATCTATCTGCCGTACGAGATGACTTGGGGATAATGAGATGCGTAGTGAGATGAAGTTTGGTTCCGAATATGGATTTGAAATTAAGACAATGAGTGAAAATCCTGAGCTCTAATATTAGATTCTGATAAATCGATAAGAAAGTCAAATTTAGTTTATGGAAAGTGAATTTGGTCCAAGGAGTGGTGTTGAATATTATGAAACGAAATGCATGCATGCTGTCAATCAATGTATTGGTCGTGTAATCCGCCATCGTAATGATTACGCAGCTATTGTGCTGATTGATTTAAGGTACAAAAGCAAACGAATTGTGAAAGTAAGCAATTTATTCTTTTTATTTATTTTCAGACAATAATTTGATGTGAATCGCCAACATATTGATGATTCATCGCAATTTGGCAATTCCACGTGGTAGTTGGAGGAAAGTGAGGAATAAATGCACGATATAATTATGATAATAAATGCATGGACAATGAGGAGTTTGTATTTAGGTGATAGGCAAAGTCAGATGTGATTGCTTCAACAGCACGAATTTCAACAGCGTGGCCAAAAATCTAAGCAATCTTAATCTTTGATAAAACAGAAGTTCAAATAATTTTATATTTTTACTTATTATAATAGAATATCCATTTAACAGTCTAGGTGGTGTCGATATGCACCAATTCTTTGCTTTTCAGGATCTTCCATCATGGATTCAACGTAGGCTGTATAATACAACGGATCTGAGTGATGGAATACAACATTTGCAGAGATTTTTCAGAAGTATGGACAACTGCATTCAGAAGTAATTCAAAATAATTTTATTCCTTGTAATATTTGGCCGTTTGAAAGTGAACTGATTTTTCTCGCATCTCTTGTAAAATTATTTTATTTCAATGCGAAGAGTAAATAGAGTACCGTCGAAAATTCAAATCCTAATGTTTGAAGTTAATAAGTCGATCTAAGTTTTTGATATTTCTGAAGTATGTCTGGACCATTTCAATCCTATCCTTTTTACATAAAATTTTAATGATAGTACTGACTAATCTGAGCAAGTGATCTCTGTGTTTTGAATTAGTTCAGTTTTATCCTGGTTTACTCTATCTCATCACTGTTTTCAAGGCTAATTGGGTTAATACTATTGCTTTTTAACATTATTACGTATTCATGTTTGTCATTATATTTTCTTTTGCATACTTGTATATTGTGTTTGTATATTAATTCGACACATTCTAAAAAGTAATTTTTATATTAATTCGATACTTTTTAAAAAAAGTAAATTTTTTTACGTATTCAAAATTTTCGCGAAAGCCACATGCGTTCACAGACGAAGTCTGATTGGTTACTGAATGCATTCAAAATAATTTGTATGTTTCAAAAAATGGTTTTTTCCTTTTTTAAAGAGTCGAAGTAACCAATCAGACTTCGTTTGTGAGCGCATGTGGTTTTCGCGACAATTTTTTATAAATTCGATGATGTCACGGTTGATTTTAAGAGAAAGAGAGAGAAAGGAGTTAAATGTAAACGTAGGAAATGATGCGGAGAAGGAACAAGTTTTGTTCTCTTAATCCTAACACTGTGATACATCATTGTGGTGTTGATCAGATAGATTACTCATGTGAAGTTTAAAAACAAGCAGTTTGTCAGTCGGAGAGAAAGTTAAAAGCTTCTTAATTGGTTGGTAGTATTTCGTTTCTATAAGTTCTTAAAGAAGGTCGCAATGATTATGTATAGAAATTTAATAGATTTTAGAAATTATCGGGTTAGTATATTTTGTTTGATCTGGATAACAACTGAAGGGGCTGCCGAATACTAATAAAGTTGTTGAATACTAGAGAATGACTAAATCCGCTTAAAACTGTCTAAAGGACATCACTCAGAATCAAAGGTTTAAATACATCAAGTATTGACATTGTAAAACTGTTCAACCAAAAGTGTGGAAAGGTTTATTCATTAATGTTTTGAAGCGATGATATTTTAATTTATGTCATTATCTGTTAAATAGTTCAACTAAACTGACAAAAAAATTTATGATCAGTACATAATTTTATCTCATTTGACATTGAAAATTGCAAAATGAGTAACTGGTAGATATGTTAAGGTCTGAATACAGTGGATAAGTTGAAATTTTACTTATCTAATAGGTTTCCTTAAATAATTGTCATTATTATTGATGATTTATTACTATTGCCGTTATTATTGCTGCAATAGTATAATAATCTGGTATTGCAGAAGATTTAGTTTTCGTTCAGGTTAATGTTCATTTCAAATGCGAATGAATTAATATATATGGTTGACGTAATCGAGAATAGAGACGAGCCACCTATAATTGGTAAATAAGAAATAAATTAACAACAGATAAGTAAATTATAAGAAAGCAGGTGTTAAAAAAAAAAGGAAAATTACATCAAACAGAGTAAGCATCAAATATTTGATGAAAAGTATCTGACATCAACCAAACAGTCAACAATGAGTACGCGGATAATCAGTAAAGAAGAGGGCTGAAACTCTTTACGAGAAGAATAGGTTTCGAAATGATCATGTCATTAATGGAGTAATTAATTGCAAGTCTCAAATAAAATGTTCAAATCAATAAATGCAAAAATACCTCAATGTAATTGCTTAGAAGTTACAACAAACTCAAGAAAAGAAAAGCGAAATAAATTTCGAAATATTTAACTGATTGATTAATAAATAAATTGTAGGGATTTTTTGAAATAATATGATCTAATAGAATGGAATTGATGTAATGCAATATGGATGACCATAAATGATCAAAAGTCATGCGATGCAGATGACTAATTATCGTCGCAAATGGAATATTTGGATAAGGCTATTGCTCTTTTCTTGTCGCATAATGAATGAGTATGCGCAAAATGAAGAAAGCATTAGAAAAAAGGAGAAAGATTGAGTTGTCTGTAATGTAATATAAAATATTTGTATAATTGGATTGAAATGACCTTGTCAGTTTCGGGCTGAAAGACAGGAAAACGGGGGGGAATTGAAGAGGAATGGATACGTAGAAAGGGGACAACCGGGTGAAAAGGTGAAAGGCGGAAGGTTTCTTTTCGTCCCTTTGCCCTTCCTCCATATACCCCAGAAAATGCTATCAAGTTGAAATTTCAATTTGAAAGCGCATTGTTTCCATAATTTCGTTCCCTTCTTTCCAATGGTATCAATTTCCCCAAAATATACATTGTTTCCTTCATGCAGTAAATATTTCTCTCTGTTTTTACAACATTCTTTACTCTTTTAACGATTATAATAATAATTTGACAATTTATACAACTCATTCATCAAATTTATTATCAAATTTATGTATGTTTGATTTCATTTCCAATTTTAAATGCATAAAGAATAAATTATAGATTTGTTTTAACAAATTAAAAATTGGATGGATATTTTGTGATTGAAGATATATTTATTTGCATTTAGTTATTATTTCATATTTTTTTGAAATCTTAATGAGCTTACTAAAAATATGCTAAAAAAACAAAACACTACTAATGAAATTAATTTTTCCTCTTTTATTTCTAGAAATTTAATAAAATTTCGTCTTCTTATATTTTGACAACATCACACAGAATTAATGTTTTGTAAATATCGAAATATTGTCATACGTACTTACACTTACACATATATGCAAACATAAACTTGAAAGGCAATAATTTGCCTAAACTGCTTTCTCCAAGGTGAAATGGTCATTTATTTGAAATTTCTTTTAAAATAATAATTGGTTCAAATTTTGTTTCAAAAGATCCATACTTTTTAATTTTCCATAAACAGTAATAACTTTTCACTTTATTTACATATATATATATATAGATAGATAGATAGATAGATAGATCGACAAATTTTATAATTAATTCAATTAGTAAATAAACGAAATATATTTTATAGTAATAGAATGTCGTCAAGGTTATCACTGCAACTATTCGTATTGTAAAATCATGATTATTTGAATTAATTGGTTTTTTTTTATTAATGTACATTCGAATCATTTTGCATGACTTTTCTTCTGAAGAAATTCTTAAGTCCAATAGATAAAAATCAACTTTGAATTATCAATATCACTGATGTAATTTATAAATTAACATTATTTAACTTATTCTTTAATTATGTTGTAAAAATGTGTTCGATAAAAACCTATATGATAAATTTTTCCAATTTATAAAAATAAAAATTAAAATTATATATAATCCGTTTTCATCTTTGAAACAAAAGTTAATCAATGTTAAAAGAATGAAAGATAAACGAAATGATTTCCAACTATCCTTGAAATTATTCTTTTGAAGTTTTATCAGATAGAATTATCATTATCTTTTGTCGACAACCCATATTGCACGTTGAAAACTTGTTTCTCGACTTAAGAAAGAAAGGGAAGAAATAGGGAATGGATATTGGAGAAGAAAGCAATTTAACCATAATTTATGCAAATAGGTAATTATTGATTGATAACATTTCCAAGGTTTACCGGTTTTTTTTTAATCCTAGTTCATTCATCCATTTCATCCTTTTCCGGATCATCAACGGTTGGTCCAATGATCTCATTTTGATTTTCGCAATATTTATTATTTGCCGAGGAATTGAATGTTCCCAAAAAGGCAAATAAACCACCATTTCAAGGAATATTTTTGATTTTAATTGTTAATGAAGCATTTTAAAGGATGGTAATTAAATGATTCGGTTTTATGAAATCAATTCTGCTTATTATATACGGTTAACGATTGAAGAATGAAACATTTCAACTTGTTGATTTCTAAGCCTCTAAAGATTCCTATCCGTTGAAAAAGGAATAAAAGACAGATATAATATTTCATTTCAAATTTTCAAATAAATTATCATTTAAAAAATTAACATATCAAAATTGCATTTTAACTTAAATTTTAATTTATATTTAATAAATTTAAGACTTTTTTTTGAATAGTAATTATAAAATGAAACAAAATATTAAAGAAACTAATATTTACTTTAGAATTATTTAATTAATGAAAGTAATTATCACAATTTATTCATCGTTTAACATTTCTTTTCATTCTTCTCCCAATTAAGCATTAATAGATTAGCAGCATAAATTGTCAGACATAATATCACTCACAGTCACGACATTTAAAACCGGTTCCATCATTCATCATCGATTTTGGCACTATATCTTACTGTATCAATCAAGCGCTATCATTGTTATCATTATCACTACTATCTTTTTTTTATTTTTCACAGATTTATTGTTTATTGTTATGCTATTGTTTATATAAATGCAAAATATTAATTAATACTTTTTGTTAAATTATAAATTCCCCAATATAACAGATTTTCCTTTATATTATTTTGTATTTTCGTAAAAAAAAGCTTCGGCCAATAAAGATTAGATTTTCTAAATTGTATTAAAATGAAATATGAATAAAGTTTATCCTAAAATTAAAATTTTTCAAATTTGTTTTTTTACAGGGAAAATATTTGTCACTTCAATTTAACAATAAGCAACGTGTGAGTTATGAATGTTTTGGTAAGCGTTTCTTCTTCAATTGCTTAAAATCGGGATGAAAGAGCTAATAACTGCAACCTTAGACAAAGCTTAAAAATAAATGAATAATAGCTTGTAAATTCAAATCCAAACTATCTGGACATTTTCAGAAATCATTGATTCTTTTTCCTTCTTCCTTTCTTTATACTTTCACTTCCGGAATTAACTGTTCAAGAATAAGCAACGAGAATTTTGGTTAGTGAACATTTTAGATATCGATATTTCTGGCAATATTTTATCCATATCCAGTGATTATTAATGCTATATTACAACAGAATTCACCCGGTAGGCCACTGACAACATTTCCGGAATGCAGAAATTATGGCAGCAATACTGAAACTTTAAGAGGGTAAGGATTAGCTTTTTGTGAATTTTTAAAACAGAATTTCTCCTAATTTTCTTCTTCATCTTGATTCAGCTTATTTCAGCCCATTCTTACAATCCTATAAAAATATTGCTTATCCGGGTATCAAATTACGAATCAACAGGAATGCATTCCTCTACGGTAGTGCAATCATTGCACATATGCTGAATCAAGAAATACGGAGGATTCGAATACCATCGTTCACTCAATGCCTTCCGGAAGTGTGACAATTCACTTTTTTGTTTAATTTGATTTTAATTTTAAACGGAATTAATTTACATTGTAATTGTCTGATTAAATGTATGTTTATAATTTATTATCGGTAATGAAAGAATATCTCAAAATATATAGTTTTCTCACCGACTCTCTCAAATTAATTCCATTCTCTAAATCTTAATTTACTCCATTCTTCGATTTTTAATCAGAATTATTTTTTCATATTAAGGTAAATAATAATATTAAATATAATATTTTTCAACCAATCGAATTTTACTATCACTTCTCTCTTAAAATATGAATTAAAGCGAAATTTTTAGATTACAAACTTACTTTTATTGTATGCTAATAAGATTTTCTATAATTTCAAATTATTGAAATAAATATTTTACAAGCAATTTTTCAGGTTAATGGACGTGCTTGCCTTACAAATGTACTGGTAACAAATTACCGATGCGCTCAACATGTCTCATTATTTCCAATATCGCATAATCAAATTGCCCTCAATATTCAAAATTTTGATCTAAGGTTCTCATTCATTGATAATTTCATTTAAAATTAAGATTATAATAAGAATATGACAAAATTTTTGAATACTATAGAGCAAGATCGTCATTATCTATTCTAATACTTTCATAGTCCATTTAAACTTTTAATCATTTTCTGGATCTTATTAATTACTGCCCAATTGAATTTTAATAATTGTCAATTTTTAATTGGATCTTCTTGAAATAGTTCGAAAAACAAAGCATTTCTATTATCTATGATGTTAGGCTATTTAATTGAAGTTTTTGGCCATCCCTTCATTTAATCAAAAAACTTCATTATGAGCAACAATTTACACGAAACATAGCTTATGCTATCGGTAATTAAAACAATCGTTTATTTTCCAAGATGAATTCGTCAAAATTTTAATCTGATTGAATTTCATCACTGCAAAATTAAATTTTCTCATAATAGTTTATTGTTTTCGCTTTAACTTCTAAGCAACTCTTTCGCTAAGTTTGGCTTTGCTTTATCATTTTACAATTTCATTGCAAGTTTCGTAATTTTGCTTGTTAAGCTTTAGTGTTTTTAAAAATTCATTAAACTTCATTGTTTTATTGAAATTTCAGTTTGAATGGACAACTTGGCGGACAAGTCGTTGTTCTATTGCCTTTACCACTTTGTGGAACATTGTGTATCGATGCTAGACAGGTTTTTGTTCCCTTTCTCTCCATCCATTAATGCATCATTAATTTGCAAAGAAAGTTGAAAAAAATTTAATGAATAAATTTTTACAGATTTCGATATCATTGCAAATGGCAATTGAGCGTAATCCATATAGTGGCGCAACATATATTCGTATGACTAAATGTTCTTTGACACTTGGATATTTAAATATTCATATTATTAATGGCGGCATCATTGGTGAAGTTATCAACAATAATTTTCAGGTAATTCATTTCTTCATAATTAAAATAAATGTATAGTTTAAAACACAGACAGTAATTGGATAAACTTTTTAATTAAAAATATATTATCATTGACAATGATAAATGATAATATATTTCTAATATAAAATATTTTAAGAATATATTATCAAAAAATATCAGTTGAATAATTATTATGTTAATATAAGAAAAGAAAAAAATTAAATTGTTAAATTTTTAGGTACTGTATTAATTTGTTATAATTTGTTAAAATGCAATATTTTTTTGTCTTAAATTGTTTTTGAGTTAATAACAAATAAATAATTAAAGAAATTCTTTTTAGAAAGTTAGATCATTTCTTTAGTTGGATAAACCTTTAGAATAAGAATAAATAAGATTATAACACAGGATTATATCTTTAGAATAAGATTATATCGCAAGCTTATGCAACATTACCGGAAAAATTTTGCAATATGATACCATCATTGCTTGATCAGCATGTGAATTCTCGACTAGTTAATGTACCGCAATGGATCTCAATTACTCAGCTGATTTCATATGCTTCATTCTTGATCAGTAAACCGAAAAGGTTACCGGAATATGTAAGTGCAATTTTTCTTTTTTTGATAAATTTCCAAATTAAAGCTTGATTTGAATTAAACTCGGGACAAATTTTTGCATAAGTATTCGAAAGGGCAATATTATCTGAGAATTTCCTTCTGATATTCTTTTAGATATACATGAAACCTTTTTTAGGTATTAATTATTTAAATATGTTTCATTTTTGATTATATCATTTTTAAGTTGATAAATTTGAACGTCGTAAAATCAGCTTGAATTTTTATTAAATATTAAATAATATCCTTAAATGCTACTATTAGCATACATTTAAAAAAGGATATGTATTCCTGAGTGTCTGACAGATAATGACTATTTGAAAAATGGCCTAGCAATCATTTAATCATCGATTGGCTTAATAAACAAAAAAATTACTAAAATTACGACATTTCTTAATTTGACAAATTTTTTTCTTTAAATTTTTTTATTTGTGCAACATTATTAATTCAAATCAAAATGATTATTTCATTTCAGTGTTATTCCGATATTTGTAAACGCTATTATTCCACCAATATATCATTGACTAATAAGATACTTAATACAAAAACGAATCTCGCAGATGGTGTGCCAAATATAGTCAGCCCAATACAAAAAACGGCTGGAAACAATAAATCGTTAGCGACGTTATTTAATAATACGTTACCGGATATTGTTGCGTTACAAGAGATAAATGATCAGCAATCATCTGTACCTATAAGAATAATTAAAAAATTTCCTCAAAAGGTACAAAAAATTCAGCAGAATGTTTATTGGCGAAGAACAAAAAGAAATGTAAGTGAAATAAATGAATTTAATAATATTATAAGTAACAAAGATATGTTTGATGAATTAACTTAATTATGCTTATTTATTTAGCTTAGAAGTTGTCAAGAAATAAACAATAATTACAGATTAGAGCGGCAAATGTGAAAAATAATATGCGACAACAATGTGCTAATTGTGATTACGAGAAAAATGAAATAACGTCATATTATGTTGACAGCATTATGAATAATATTCAAGTATGTATGGAATTTTATTGATAAAATAACTTTAATGTTAATCTAATAAAATTTAAAGTAATTTAAAAATACGGAAGAAAACAAATCCGAAGAAAATATTTTTAAAATGAAACTTTTTAACATAAAATATCATTTCGAGAAAATTTGCAAAAAAGTAAAATTTGCCTGAAATATTTTTAGATTTAATTCGATAAAAATAGAATATAATTTGCATTAAAAAATATCAGCAATAATAAAATACTAAACTCTACCGAGAAATCTCAGTAATTTCAATGATAATACTTCTTATGGCTATCTTGTGAATCCATAAACGGGCTCTTTCAGATTTGCGCTTCGAACTTATTTCTATCAACATATTTTTTGGGTTCATCAGCGATAAATTCTGGTTTAACTCTTAATTTATTAGGAGAATTTAGTCCGAATGCACAAGGTGGTACACCTTTTGGGCCACCATTATTGCAATATCCGGTATTAGATAGTGGAAGAATGTTTGATATTCTTATCAGTGATTATACATTCAATACATTATTTCATCATTTGCATAGGTTTGCCATTTTCTCCAAATATTTCCATACATATGCTAATAATCGTATTTACAACAATAGTAAATTAGGATTACGCTGGTAAATTAGAATGAATTTTATGCTTTAATATATCAAAAACATATTCATATCCATTTCTAAGCAATTTTATGATTGAAAGAAGTTTGATTTAACTCAAAATGAATATTTAAAAATCTTTTATTTGATATTAAATAAAATATAATTTTTATCAGCCTATGAAGAAAAATTAAAAAAAAGAACAGAAATGTAAATTCTTTTAGGAAAGGTATTTTTATGTTTCGAATCGGTCCTGAAATGCCAATTATTGGTGATTTATTAAATTTAACATGCTCAGCGAATGATATCGATTTTGAATTGAATCTCGAATTACAGGTTTGTGAAAGCAATATATTAATGAATGAAGGAATTTTTAGCAAAATTTAAGAAGTAAATAATTCAAAGTTAATTAGCACAATGTATGAATTAAATAGGTGAGTACAAAGTTAATTATTATAACGGATTGATTAATAAGTGAAATGTAATTAGTAAAAGTAATTACTAATTTGCCAGTTGTTTTAAATTAAGCAAGAGTTTTCAATTTAATAAACAAAATAAAAGCTTAAAAGACGAAAAGGAAATTTACAAGTTTGGGAATTGTTTTTTTATTTGATGTTTCATTTTCGTTTCTGATATTCATTATAGGTATATTTCTCTAAGTAATTCAGGATGAGAATAATAATACGACTTTGAATGAAACCGATTCGCAGCATGATCGTAAGAAACGTCGTACAACAATTGATACTTTCTTGAATTTTGGTATATGTTTGGGTGATATTGCACCAGAAATTCGTGAAAAATATCCTGGGAAACGAGTTTACATTGTCGTCAAAACAAACCGGGCACCATTCATACAATTTCAAGCTACTAATAGTGGTAAATTTTAGAATATTTGTCATAATATAACCTAAAATTTTTTCTTCATTAGACTTTATGTACTTCTGATACTATGCCAATGAAGAATAAATATATATATATATAACGTAATATAATGATGGTAAATGCTTAAATTTTAGAATGAAATTTTAAAGTTTTTAAAATTATTAAATTTTGATAATATTTCAGGCACTCTTATAATTGAATTTATAATAGATGGCATCATATTTTTGGAAGGTACCACTAAGAAAATTGGTCATATCCAAATTACAACTGCATCTGCAATCACAAGTCAACTCATAGGAAATCGAATCGTTGGCAAAGCACAAATTCAACGGATGGAATTTGTTGACGTTGATAAAACGTTTGGCCTTCCACAAGAAGCATTCACTAGTCTTTCTGATTTAGCTCGAGGAATTATTACTAGGGTAAGCATTTCAAGGGTATTTTTTTCAATAACTAATAGTTCCAAACATACGTTTCTACTGAGTAAAGGTCAAAGGTAATTTTCCACTTAGTAAAGTTTCAATGGCATTTTTCAAAAGTAACGATTTCACGAATTGTCAGGCAATAATCAATATTTTTCAAAGAATTGATAAAAAATTTAATTTTTTCTTTACCTTTTTCAGGCAATCAATAAAAAGTTAGCTTATGGAATTCCAATGATTATGCCAAACATAAATTTACCTGTTCAATTATATAATATTCATTTGCGAGTAATCGAACATGCATTATACATTACCACCGACGCTAATATTCCATCATTAGCATATCGTTCACCGTATCAAACATTTGCCGAATGTTCATATTATTATTAAATATTATAGTTTGAAACGAATAAAAAAATTGTTTACTGTAATTAAATTTTAGTATTTCTACATTTAATTGAATGAATGAATGTAAAATAGAATTTTACTTTATTCGAAATTGTTTTCATTTAGAATATTTCTTACGATAATTCTCATAGAATTATTACTGTTAGCCATTAAGAATTCTACCTCATCCAATGAATGCTTTCAGTGTTTATGCAAATTTTTTTTCATTCCTTTACATATTTATGTATTATATAAAGAAATATTATTTTGTTAACAAAATGACTGATTCAAACTTTTCGAAAATACTTTTCATAACAATGAATTTTAGTAAATAAAAGAATAAATTCAGAAATGGTTCATTGATAAATTTTTGAAATTTGAATTACAGTAATTCACGTTGCAGAAGTTAAGTTATATTTAACATGGATGAATCAGCTAAAATATGCCACAATTTGTTAATTTATTTTTATTAAAATTTATTAAATGTAATTATTGATTTAAAATTAATTAGGCTAAAATATATCCATTCATTGTCTAATGGTTTATTTCATACTGGTTCGTGCACTGATGAATGAATTAGATATAACAATTAATTAAGATGTACAGGAATGCATAACAAATTTTGCAATTCTGAAATAGACCTAAGGCTATTTGATTTTTCTTTTTGATTCCATCATATTGAATTGAAATTTTCGATGGTTTGATATGTCGTTAATGATCGAACATATTTTTTGCTATACTATCATCTACGATTATCCGTGATGTTTTGTTGATGTTGTGACATAAGCGACACGACTAAACTATATCATATCGATTGTGTTCCTATTACGATCACATCGCCCTTCTGAGTAGGAAATTCATAAATTTTTATAATGTCTAATTATAACTGTCTAATTTGTCCACTATATTTTTATATGAACAAAAAATTTATTCAGATTCATGATATGAATTGTTACTGTTAAGCAAATACCAATACAAATGTAACATTGATGCTAAAGATGACAGCAGCTAAATGCTTTAACAAAAAAACTTCACAACCGTAATCGCCTTTCTTTTTGCTTTTCTTTTTGTTTAAATATTAACAAATGAACAGAGAGCGATATGAGGATATTTAACGTTTCAATTATTCCGGAAAGACAAGTCAGGAAAAGGAAGATGAATCAAAAAATACTATGCTTTTATTGCTATCGATTTATTTTGGTGACATTTTTTGTTTTTTTAAAAAAGTGAAATGATTAATGAAGAAATCTTAAAGCATTAAGGAAAAGAAGAAAAGTATGAATAATCCTCAATTTTATCAAACAGAAAGTCAAAAAGAAATTTTTGTTTAATTTGAATAAATTCAAATTTGATAAAATCGTTTTTGGAAGAAGAAAAAGAGAAAAAGATTAAGAGAAAAGTTTTATAACAAAATAATTAATTCCGGCAAGTATCACAGCCCAAATTGATAATCATTTTACACGTGGCCAAAATGGACTAGAGAAAACTTACACGTAAAAATACAAAACTTAGTAATATATATGAGACATTTACAATTTCAACATTTAATTAAATTAACATTTATCTTACATTATATTATTAACATTTAGAAAATTAACCAAAAAAAAACTTAGATAAAAGAAGAAGAGGAAATAATACTAATTTAAGGCAAGACTAGGAATTTCTCCTTGGTTTAATGACAGATCGTATACACGTCGATTCTTCATGCTTTGATAAGTAACTTTTTAATGCGAAACCTTTTCCACAACGCTGACAGATATACGGTTTGACACCTGTAATGAAATAAGTATAAATTAGAATAAATCATAATTTTCACAAATATTCACGATTTAGAGAAATATTGTGATAAAGTTATTAAGAATAGATTAATAAAATTTATTGATTTAATAAAACTGTTGAAATCAATTAAATGGGCTAAATCATTTTTAAAAGTTATGGCATCGATAAATTTAAATATTTCATCGAATTTGATTTTGCCTCATTTAAAAGCTATTTTTTCATACTCACTCTTAGAGATATAATATCAAGAGAATGATAATTGTACAGTAAGAAGTGTAGAATTACTTCACAATTAGAGTACCGTTTAGATAACCCGGTTACCAGTATTGTAACAATATAGAAGAAAAATTTTATAAGTAGAGAATTTAATAGTAAATGTCATAAAGAGAGTAAAATATTTTAGTGAGTAATTTTAAATCAAAATAATTATAACTAATCTTAAGAAGAGATTCTATTGTTAGGAGTTTAAGCGAAAGTATTATTTTAAATGATTTAATATAGGCTTAGTGCTAATTTCAAGTTTCTACGAAATAAAAAAGTGTCAAATTAATTTGCATAAAAATGGAGCTCTGGAAGAAGCATTACTTACCACTATGCGTTTGCACATGAGCGCGTAGATTACTTTTATCCGCAAATGCTTTAGTACATACCGGGCATTGAAATGGTTTTTCACCAGCTAAAAAAATGAAGCTAACTTTCATTTTAAATGATTATAGCAAAATACAATTTTTAGAAATCAAAATTTGAAATAACTAAAATCGTAAAAAAGAAATTTAGCAATTTAAATAATATCTTAACCAAAATAATATTTCACTTAAAATCTAAATTTAATATGCAATTATGATTAGGAGAGGGAGAAAGTTTAAAAATTCCTTCTAAGTCATGATTATTCAAATAATTTATAAATATAGTTACCAGTTTCCCATTACGAGAAATCTAATTTGATTCAGTAACTTACTGTGTGTTCTCATATGTCCTTGAAGAAGCCAATGCCTTGTGAATGTTTTCCCACATACAGAACATTTGCAAGTGCTAACATGTGATAATCCTGCAGAATTTCCGCTTCTAGCACTAATTAAAC
Source organism: Cercopithifilaria johnstoni (assembly GCA_916381525.1). Classification (NCBI taxonomy): domain Eukaryota; kingdom Metazoa; phylum Nematoda; class Chromadorea; order Rhabditida; family Onchocercidae; genus Cercopithifilaria; species Cercopithifilaria johnstoni. The sequence continues at coordinate 50,127 of CAKAEH010001149.1, forward strand.
CGGATTCGGTTTTTTTTCGACGAGTACTACTTCTTTTAGTATTACTCCTATTAGTAATACTGGTACTACTGCTACTGCTACTTGCATCGATATTGCTGCTACTGCATGCAACAGATTGCAACTGTGGTTGTTGTTGATGCCATGCCATATGAATCATCAAATCGGTCGGATTCAGGTAAATGTTTTTGCATGATGGACATTGTAAGGTTGGAGACGGTGTCAAAGGTTTGAAAGCTGCAAGTTTAGCAAATTATCAGGATTACAATTTCAAATAATGATCAGCTATTATAATACTAATTAAAAATTATCATTACTATGATCATGAATATAAGAAATTCATAATGTGATATTTGGTACTACTAATGTGGAAAAGATCACCCTCATATACGTCTACTAATAAATTTAACGTGCAAATTTGTTTCGCGATGATTTCTATTAATTTTCTTCCAGTATCTGTCGTAATAACGCTTATTGTCTTTCTAATATTAATGAGGAATAATACCACAAAGTTGTGATAAAACAAATACTATTTGATGGCATTCATAATTCTGGCGATTATTTTCACATACTTTTAGCAATGACAGATAAGAAGATCTAATCCACGTCGATTAGTATAGTAATTCTTATACAGTAATACTTAACAGACACTTGAAATGTCCTCGTTTTGCATCCCCTCCTCTTTGGTCTAATCCATCTTGATTTCTTTTCTTATATTCTCTATCATCTGAATCCATCATGCGATGTTTTTTATTCACTACTATCTTCTGGAGTTCTCAAAAAAATTTTTTTAATTTCAACTAAACTATTGTAAAAGTTATTTCCAGTAGTAGTTCTCATTATTCCATCATCACTGTGTGTTCATTTCCTCTGTCTGATTCATTTTGAATGTGACTGGCATGAATTACAACCATATACTCATTAAAATTTTTTATTGAAATGAAACTAAAATTATAAAAATTTTAGGAAAAATGAGATGAAATATGGTTTAAATCAAAACTATTAGAAATACATAATATATTATATGATATAAGTGAAAGGAACACACGTTAACTATATTAATTATTACCCATATTTTCAATAATATCTTCCTTTCAAGAAATTTGACACAGTGAAAAAAAGAGAAGAAAAGAAACAGAATTAATAACTTACGAATATTCAAAGCATTAAAATGTGGAAATTGCATTGGTCTAAAAAGCGTATTACCAAAATAATGAGGTGGAAATGGTGGCGGAAAAATATAAGATGGTGGAATGAAAAATTTGAATCTTTCCATGGGAAATGATACTGATGGTGGGAATGTAAAGGGAGAACTCATTGGCGGATATCCGGAAAGTAGGCTAAACCGATCCAGTATTTATATGATTCCGTCTTAAGTGACCTGAAAAATAACATTCTTTTTTTTTAAAAAGTGTGTTTATAAAATTGTATATTAAGATATCACGCTGTTTTTCTTTATAAGTAAATAAAATCATGATGATTTTTACAATTATTTCGTTCTCTGAACAACATTTCGTAGAGTTCGAACGAAGCAAAGGAAAAAACAATCCGAAAAATTTTCAAGCATTTCAATAAATTCATAATATGAATTCATTTCAATGATAAGCTGGAGGATATCCAACATGATAAGTTAAGCTCGAAGTGCAATTCGACCAGTTTTCACATCTTTTTCAACATTAACAGATCAAAACTGTTAATCTATATTTTAGTAGATTTATTTGGTAAGCCATATCAAATGAAAAGAGATAATTTCTTAAAAAGGAAAGTTCTTCTTTTTCCAATGAAAAAATTTCTCATTCTTCCCGATTATATTTATTTCAATTTAAATGAAATTATTTATTTGCTTCTTTCTTTCCACTTACGAAAAGCAAATAGTACATTTAAATGAATTTTACAACTTAAAAATAAATGACGATGGTATATTATCCTTAATGAATGGTACCCGTGTGACACTATTACTAAAATTGAAGTACAAATTTTTGAACGAATTCTGGGATACCGTATTCTTGAGATATATTTCTGACATATTGGTGATGATAAGTGGTAGTGGTGGTAATGATGGTGATGATAGGTGGTAGTGGCTTGATAGTAGGCGTTACCGACCCACTTTTGCATCCTTCTTCTCCCTCTCCTTCATTTCTATTAGGCAACAGCAAATTCGTTGCTAAAAGTTTAATTTATAGGATAGACCGGGAAAGCGATAGAGGAGGATAAAAGAGCACACACACAGTGACATACAGACATAGTTACAAAATGCACACATTATCCTCATAATTATCAATGTACACCAGATGTGTTACTCACAAAGGTGTGCTTTTGTCAAAATTTAGTTGAGATTTTGAAGATGAAAAAACGAACGTTTAGTTAACTTTTGAATTTTGTTGAAAGTGGAAATATTCAACAAATTTGCAATTTCTATTTTAGTAATTAAATTTCGTATTTAAATTTTAAGTAAATTAACAATGAATGCAATTTTTTGAATGAATCCAAATTTTATATCAAAAATTATTTATCGGAATTAATACTGAAAATCATATCAATTTGTGATATTGATTATATTGATAATGTAGATGAAATAGGATACGAAGTGGCTTGCCGATATTTCTCGGTAGAACTGTCTCTGCTAATTCCAAAAATAATATTAGAAATAATTGAATACTTGCTTTTTATAGTATTGCTACTTGCATAAATTTTCAAATACTTAATATTGTGTGATGGAACATGTCAACTGGATCGAAAATTTGTTTGTCAACAGACATCAGAAAAGCACCAAAACCGTGTAAACAAGCATTTTTCATTTCGCTAGTAAATCATTTTGAACCCAAAGGTAACAAAACAATCCAGGATAAATAATAATTCCTAAGCTTCCATTTCTATTTAAAATAAGAAAACAACTTCTACTAATTTCAATGCACATTTGAAAGTTATGTAAATTTATTATTGAAAGTTATTATTGTTATTGAAAGTTAAAAATGTTTAAAACTAAAAGTTCAAGAAATTACAAACCATTTGATAATTAGTAAACTAATGAATCAACAGCTTGTCGAACAAAAATTATAAGATTTATATTTGCAGAAAATCAATGAAGCATGTTTTGCAATTAATAAACAATAGAAAACTTAATTGTTCCAATTTGAAAAACATTATTCTTATATCCAAAAAAAATTATCAAGTTATGTTGATTTCTTCTTTTTTCAATTAAATTAATTTTCAACATTTGCCTCAGATGGATCGGAATCAGTTAACACTGATAAAATTGTTCTCGAAAAAGTTATAAATAAAAGAAAGGAAGATAAATAAAACGAAACTTTTTTGCTTCAACAAGAATTCATCTAATAGCATATCATTTTCATCATAACATTAATCAATCCATCCATCCATCCATCGAACACATTCACATCCTTCCTTCCACCTCTCTCTTCACATCATTTCAACATTTCTCAAAGCCATTACCATAAAATTACATTTATTAGTTTAGAAAAATTTTTCCAAACACAATAACTACCAACGGACTAAGCCAATGAAATTAACCCATTGATTGATTCCCATTTGCTCAAATTTTTTCCTGAATTTTTTGACCCATTCGGATAACTGTAATGAATTCGATTCAACAACTAATTAACACATACAAACAACAATACCATATGGATTTCATATCTCATTTTAGTCGACATTTTACATCCTTTCTATTTCCTCTTTTTTTCTCGTTTCTTAACAAATATTTCTTGTAACTGTTTTGGTTTCAATTATTTATCTGTCAATAATTCCCGTCTAATCAGAGTAATCAAAATAAATTTTGCTGGCAAAATTTTGATATAAGAATTATTGAAGAAATTTTGATTACGATTTTTAAAAATTCATTTATAATTCTAAAAGTCATTTTCAAGTCTTTTTTCTTGATTATTCTCGAAATTTTATTCGGACATTCCTAAAATTTTGACGGATGTCAATGTCAAATTTTAATAGTTACTTGCTAAGATTCCAACGAATATTATTGAGCTATTAGTGACTATTTCTTAAGATCCAATAAATATTCACGGGATTTTAATATGAAGGATTTTCAATCAATTAATAACAAATTTCTGCAATGTGGGAAAAAACAAAAGTTTGATAGATGGAAGAAATGAAAATTGAATCTGACGAAATAAAACGACAAATTTCCAAAAGGAAACTTTAGCAATCTTTTGTTGTTCGTAAAAAGCAATTGATAATATAACGAAATGAAAACTCTCTGACACATCTAATAATATTGTCGAAATTTATAAATATAATATAACAAATTTCAGTATATCGAAATATGTTGCAATATTATAACGACGAAAAAAGTACATACAATGAACTAATCAGAAGGAAAAAGTAACTTAAAAAGTTGCAGCATTGCAATAATTACCTAATACATTCTAAAAATGAAAAAATTCTACTAATCTTATCATTTAGAATAATTAAATATCATAGTAATAAATCTTCTTAAAAACATCAAAAGAAAGCAATTAATCAATTAACTAATATCTTAATTATTGGAAATGACTGTCAGCAAATATTTCATGCATATATATAAATATGTAAATAGATAAAGAACAAATAACTACAAGAAGAAAGTAAAATAGTAAGAGGTAAGAATATCAGGAAGTATAACTGTCTTGTCTAAGGAAGGATTAATGGTTGGCGTCAAGTTGGTGGGTAATCGCAGATCATTTCATATATAATATCATCCAATAAATGCTCTCCCCCTTCCTTCTTAGTATATCGCGGAAAAAAAACTTTGAGGGTAATGTGAACCACTCGTCGTTTATTTCTTTTTTTCACCTTTCTATCAGTTCCTTTTTTTCTCTCTTCGAACTTCTCATTTCTTTCTTTTCCCTTTCTTTTCCTAAATTATTACAAATAAAAAAAATCAAATATCCGACTTGTGGTATCCATATGGCTATTTGGCTATTTGGCTATTTGGCTATTTGGCTATTATGAATAAATTATCCGAAGGTTAATTTTAAGGTAACTAAAAGTGCTAAAATAATTTCAATCAAATTGAGAAAACAAAAAAAAAAGAAATGAAAATGAAAAATGATCATTATTTATTTATTTATTTATCATGAAGTTGAAAATATTTTTGTCCACCAAAAACAATAAGATTGACCACTGTCCATTTATCATAAGATTGAAGATATTTTTGTAGACAAAAAAAGTAAGTACGAACGAATGATCAACGTCTGTGTCTTAGTGGGAGAAGCGAAATGACTATAAAACATTTATGATGATGTTGGAAATAAGAGATCAGATGTTTCAAAAGAAAGAAATAAAATGACCACTATCTACTTCTTCTAAAGTTGACCAATAAGAAGGAAGAAATGAAATGACCAGCGTACACTTATGGTAAAGTAGAGATTTTGTTATTTTATAAATTAAGGTAAAAGGGATAACAAAAAAAGAGATGAATTTTTTTATTCCCTTAAAGTACCATTTTAAAGGTTCATAAATCAATCCAAAAAACATTCATCGATTACAGTTCGATCGGGTGTAAATGAAATGAATGGGTGGTAATAGAAGGAGAAGTTTAAGCCGACGAAGAAAGATGTGAAAATTGTGAATTCTACTCCTTTTGTTAGTTTAGTTTAATTTAGTTTGTTTTCAACTTATATTTTCAGTATATTTGGAAAATGTTATTTTTCTCTTTGATCTCTTTGTTCATAATTCATTTGCACATATCCATTTAAATTAATTTAACTACTCATTATTTCATTTAACTGATAATAATAAATTATTAAATCGATAATTAAATAGTCAATGATCAATAATGGAATAATCATTAATCAATAATTGTTTTAATCCTCTTTTCCTTTTTTTCTCTTCTAATATTACCATTTAATATTACCATTTGGTATTTGGTTAAATAAATTACTAATTTTTTTAAAGAATATATGAAATATTCTCGAGAAATAATAGAATCTAAGATAAATTTAGACAGACAGGTAAAACAAAGTTTGCTACTTAAATATATAACATTGAACTAATCGAACTACGACTTAATTCACTTCTTCCTCCTATTTGTTGATTTTACGATGTCAATTATGTCATAAAGTTGAAGTATGAAAATGATAAAATTCCCTTAAAACTTTTTTTGAAAATCATTTTAAATTTTGCTTTTGACTATTTTAGCGCTCTATTAGATAGATGTTAATTAAGGTAAAGAAGTGATGAAAGAAAATCGAAGCATCACTTAAAGTCCAGATTTATATTAGCTAAGCCTCTTCATGCACCATTATTCATCGTCTAATCAGTTAATGATAGTGATAAATAATATTATCGGGAATGTTAATTACTCTTAGGAAGTTAAGGAGGAAAAGTAACAAACTTAAATGCATTATAAGATTTATTAAAATGAAAATTAAAATTAAAAAATTGAACAAAAAATCTTTTTCCATATTTCATTTCATACTTGGGAAAAAAGTTTGTGAGAAAAAATTTATCAAAAAATAAAATTTGGGATAGAAAAAGAAGCTTGAGCTACCGATGAGGTGGCCAGCAAAATTAAAAGCAATGATCATCGTGTGATCTGCCAGTGATTGTAATTACCGAATTGATATAGTAGCCTTTATTAGATGAGGATAAATGAAAACAAAAAAGATGGCTATTAGGAGGAAGAGAAGGAGTAAAGGAAAGGAAGAGAAAGGAAAGGTGAAAAGCATAAGAATTTGAACCGATATACTTTGATTTAAAACAGATCAAAGGAGGCCGCAATTGTAATCAAATTAGGGTATCAATAAAGATGTCACTCTACAAGTTGACATATCGTATTGATAAAGGATAGAATATAGCAGCACTTCCATCATTACCTTCACTTTTATTCTGTCAAAAATTGCTACCATTTATTGATGGTCATTTATCACGTGGTTCTGATGTAATTACTATTAATTAATTGATAAAATTATTTCTGATTAAATATGTTCAATTTAATTAGGATAGTGTTAAGAACAGAAAGATAAAATAGGAACAAAATGAAGAAAAAAAGGGAAGGTTTATGAAATAAATTTTAAATTTTATTTTAAAATAATGCAAGAATACTACCAAAATTAATTATAATTAGAGTGATAAATATGCACACTATTATACATTCACCTAATAATGTGTGAACTTTTACAGGTATTGATAAGGATATTAAATTTAAAATTTTTATGAAATATCAATTGATAAAGTAAATATTCATAAGTAAACTTCTCTCTTACATTTAATTATATAACTGTAAATTTTTGGAATACAATTTTGCTTAGGATAATTGAAATTCAGAATTCAAATTTCATACCTTTTCCCAAACTATTCCTATTCCATTTTTCGTCGATAAGTAATCTCACCATAATTTTTATAATATAATTATTTACAGAGATACTAAATGAATCTTTAAATATTATAATTACTATAATCGTTTTGAGTATTTCAATATTAGATATTATAAGTTATGTTATTTATATCCGCAAATGGAAATATTTAAGTTTGTTCATATTCATAATCACTTATCTTTTCTCCAAAACAAGTAAGACAAAATCGTAAACTTACATCGCAATGATCAATACTTTCATAACAGTATTTATTCCTGAAATATTCTTTATAGTGATTTTTCATATCGCTTTATTAAATAGCGTAAATTGTAAAATTAACTCATTATCTAATGATTATTTAAATGATAGTCAAAAGTTTCTGAGAATTAAAATTTGAAAATTAAATCGAAATTATCCATTATTGAGGAGCAGATTATAAATAAATGATCAAACTTAACAATTTCCATTGTCAATATCATTATTTAATTTTATTTATTTGTTCAAAAATTTTCTAAACATTCATTCATCCAACTGATGATTTCTCTATGGTTGACCTCAAATTACAGTATGCCAAAAATTAGTGAAGATGAATGAGTAGATTTGATAATATTGTTGTTTTTGTCACCTATTCTGTTATTGATGTCAGGTATTGTTGAAAAGATATGCAAGCGGTTACATCAAAGCCATGCTGATACAATATTTCGTATGTGTACATTAAGCATATTGTTTCTGCTTAATCTCATACTTTACCACCAGGTATCATTTGAATCTCATCAACAAGCGAACAAAAATCATTTCATCCTTCCTTCCTATTCTTCCCCAAATCTTTCCCAATGAGTGAGCAAATTCTGAGATGATTTGAAGAAAAAGATGATTAATAAAAATTAATTAATAAATGTCAAAAATATCTTTGCAATTATAAAAGTTGAAAAATTAAATTCAGCTAATAAATTTTGTTGTATAAAATAGTTGCCTAACTTTTACTAATAATTTCATCAGTTAACTTTTTTTCTTAATACTGAAAACTTTATTGGTAATATTATGGAGAAGTTTATTTAAACAGAATGCATCAATTTTATGCAACGTACGTGTATACGTGTATATGTTTATACGCCAATTTCGTAAGTTATTTTACGTATGCATAAATAAAATAATAAGTAAAAAAACTTAACTTTATTAGTATTATTAGAATAAATTATGTTTGTTCAAAATTTAAATGAAGTTTCGATGTAAAGAGAAATGACATAAATATTACATATTTGCTAGCATGCAATAGCAAGTTCACGGTTATCATTATAATATACTTTATGAAAAGAAAGTTCACGTAATATAATATCTTAACCAACCATATTCAACGTCAAATTTCATATTAGGAAAACATTTCATTCACTCTCTTAAAAATCCTTGTTCTTTTTTTATATTTTTGTCATTGATCGGAAATTTGTACAAAAAAAATTATAAAAGCTAATAGTTAAAGTAATTTCGGTGCAGAAGAAATTCGTGTCCATTCTTTTACATTTATACTTTTCCGTAATCATTTATTTCATTTAATTAATAGATTATGAAGATTGTAATAGACATACTGATTAGATTAGTTCATTGATCGTTTTTTCATTTCGATTCAAATGATAAATTACATATTAGGAAATTATCAAATGATAAATTAATTACATATTTGGAAATTATCATCAATACTTCTTTTTCGCATATTTCATATTAAACACTTACTTTTATACATTTCCAAAAAAGAATTCCTTTTTCAAAATAAATTTTCTTAGTTTAAAATATAAAGTTTTTAAATAAAATACAAGAATAATTAATAACAGAAAATAATACGAAAAAGAAAGAATGGAAATAATTGAAATGCAAAGAAAGAAAGAAAGTGTGAGTGATTAGTAATTAAAAGATACTTTACAGGGAGAATAGAAATAGTTTAAATTGAAACAAAAAAAGATGAAGTAAATGATAGTAACTAAAGCGTATCACACAGACAATTTATGAATTAATACTGTTTAGCAAAAAGTTACTAAACAGTATTAGTTCATAAATTTGAATGGTACCCAATACAAACAGTTCTTTTACATTGTACAACCAATAATTCATTAATGATAACCCTTCTGGCCAATAAACTTTAACCTTACACCAATTGCGCCATTTTTTATTTGCACTTATTTCTTTCTTTCTTCCTCACTTTTTGTTGTTTTTTAACATATATTTTTTAATGCCATTTACGTTTCTTTTTCTTACCTTTTTTCCTCACCTGTTACTATATTTATTACTTTATCATTCCCTAATGCTTATACAATTTACAACAACAACAACAACTATACTACTACTACTACTTACTACTACTACTACTACTACTACTGCTGGTACCACTTATTACTCCCCTCTTTCCTCTTATTGTTTCTGTTCTCTTTGGATATTTTCGACACGAATAAATAATTTTTATTGCTTTTCAACGATATTACATTTGCTTTATTTATTTTTTTTTCCTCTTATATTATTATTTATTAAAACAAAGAATAAATGAGAAATGAATAACTTTCAATTCTTTTTACTTATCTTTCCAGCAATTCACTTCATACAATAACATTTAACTTAAAGATAAAAAAAAGAGGAACATTTGTAGAAATCTCAACTCTCTCACATTTCCTTCCTCCTTCTGTCCTATCATCCTTAATTATTTTCAAGATTACGATATTGGGAATTTTACTTAATTCTCCAACCTCATCATTAATAAACTTCCGAAACCGATACCTGTATCTATCTAAAAACCCAATAATAATCATTTCCCACATCTTATTCTATATTGGCTTGCATGTTAATACATAATTTCAGATATAATTCAGTATTGCAATACTGCAGTATGCATACAACTTCCACCAGGAATGAATTTCAGAATATCCACCATTGTTTTTCCTTATTAGTTCAAATTTCAAAAAACACGGTAAAATGTGTAAAATTCCAAAAGTAGTGGCATACATTGAATAATACAGATATAAAAAATCCAATCAATATCCAATTAAATTGATTTGCATTGTATACACTGTTTTGCACGTACTTTTGTTAGCGGAAAATGTCATCATAAGTTGCATTTGGATAAGAAACAATTTATTTACAACATTATTGGTAGTTAAAATTTCAAATAAACCGGCAAGCAGTACGATGTTGTAAATCACATCATTCTGCCATGCTAGTTGATCGAGTAGCAGTACCCTTCGTATTTCATTAATATTGTCCCATTTTTTCCTTTCCTTTTCAGGTCAAATATATATTTATTTGTAAATTAAATAAATATATGCCCACATAATTTCTTGATATTTAGGATAATATTCGTTAAAAAGTTAATTATATAATTGAGCAAAAGAATCCAAAGGTTTTAATAATAACAAGTTTTATCATAAAGCATACTTTTTCGTATCACAATATTCAGTTTGGATTCAAAGTACATAATTAACCCATTGTTGCATTACTACGATAATAATCTACCAACTAAGCTCTCGAACCCTTTCAACTATTACTGTTACACAAATCTCGTAGTAATGATTCTTCAAAAAAAAAAAACATCCGAAACGTTGCGCAATGTGTACTAGGCGGTACACAATCATAGAAGTATCGAAAAACAAACAATGATGGGAATGAGAAGTGAAAGATAATCCGTGAAGATTTCCGATTACGGTGAAAAATGTTTTGTTTTGTTGTAATTGCAAATTCTATTGGTACAAAAATTCACAACAAATTTCCTTAACAATATCCGACAACATTTCCAATAATAACGATTTAATGGATTTCCGGCCATATGAACGTTCGCTATCCCCGAGTAATCCTCCTCGATTCTTTCTACTCCAAGATAAGAGTAAAAAAAAAGCGAAAAATAATGGAAATAAGAGAAATTGTAGTGAGCAACACAGCTTCTCTAATTTTTCGATATTTTTCATATCATTTTGATAAAAATCCTTTTTTAAATTCAATAGGTTGGTTGACTAGTAACATGACAAAGAAAATAGTGTTTATATATTCTCAAACCCTTCGCCTAGTAAAATTCAAAAACAATGTATACAATAATATATCATAATCAATCTCAATTTCAGTACATATCAGTGTAGTTTGACCCTTACGATACCTTTCTAAAGTGGTGCGATCACCTGGTGTCAAATACATTTCTTCCACTTCAGTAATCTGGAAAAAAGCATGAGCTTTCATAACGTTTTAATCCTTGGAATAATCAATTACTGCAAACATTTTTAAACCCAAAAGATAAACCTGTTGTTTCTTCGTTTCTTCATCGAGATTTTCATCCAGTTCAATATTTGCTATAATAGTCTCCATTTTCAAATTCCGATCAATTAAAATCCTGAAAATTACATACTGATACATTTATTGATGATAGAAGATAACGAAAGATATTAGGAAGGGGAAAGAGGAGAGGGTAGATAGAGAAGTAAGGAATTTAAGATTAAATAGTTAAATTTCAAGCTATACCGCAGTTAAAAGAATACATTAGCAAGAGAAGTAACAGCCAGTCTTTTGAATTTTCTGTACACTGGAAATTTCTAAGAAAAAAATTGGTAATTTATAGTTGAAGGGACCAAATTATGTCGATAAAAACAAGCATTATTTTACTTTACTATTTCGTTACAAATATGGAAATAAACTAGAAAGCAAAAAACAAAACTCAGTGAAAGTATACAGAATTCAAAGAAAGCAGTCCTAAACAGAAGTTTTCTGGATTTGAATGTAAAGTTGGATTTCTTAGTTCTGTAGATGCCATTTCCATTCGCTAGGAGGCAAAACTTTTGTAATCTAATCCTATGTCTTGCAATCATCAAATTATTTTTCGAAACTATCTCTTCCTAAGCACACTTTCTCTCTCTACCTCTTCATGATATTTAGGTAGGTTATCATTTGATGTAATTATTTCCACTACAATACAGATAGATCTACAATAATACAGGTACTATTATGCAAAAAAGATTTAGCTAAAAAATCACTTGAAATTCATTTAGAAAGTTCATAACAAAAGTCAACAACGCTTTTAGCTAAAAGAAATGGTATAAACTTACTTGTGTTCTTTAGTTTCATGACGCCTTCGTACAATTATATTTCTTAATACCTGAAAAGGTTTCATAATTCGAAATTAGCATTAATGTAGGATTTATAAAGAAGTCCTTTGTATGATACGATTAGCTACAAACTTTTTTTTGTAAAATCAACGGTAATTTGATACAAAATCGCTACTTTCAGATCTGATTGGTAACACAAAATATTATAAGGAAACTAATTCTACTTATTTTTAATGAATACAAAGAAAAAATCAAAAGAAGCAGACATTTGTGACTTTAACAATGTACCTTACAAGTAAACAAATATAAATTGTGAGCTACTACACTTAAATCGACATAATAAAGATAAATTGTTCGTGCTGGTGCAAAATCATTCGTTTTGGCCACATGCTGAAAAAATAAAGTAATTGTGTCAATCTAACAAAAAATAGATGTAAAGAACCTGAATATACCAAATGGTAAAAATGGCCAGTATTACTCAGAAAAGGTAAGTGTAAAATAGCAACAAAAAAAGCTTATTTTAACACAAAAAATCATCTCGATTTTTTAAACTTATATGTCGAGATTAACGAGCAAAATGTTATGCCAAATAACTAGAGTCTAATACTGCAAATAACAAGCACATATGTATAAATTCCATGTGCTTATATACATGTGCCTATCGTTTTGCTCAGTATTTTTCTTTGCAATCCGAACGCCTTTATAACCTAATATTATGCTCACATTAGCAATCATTTGATGAGAATAACTATAATAATTTCTACTCGTCGTAATTAAATTATGTAATTTAAATATATTGTAATGTAATATCTTAGACTACATTACAGCCTCCATTATATGGTGAGAAAAAATTAAAAGTAACGAATACTTGAATTCACAGAAAACTAAGAAATCCCTTAGCTGGTTTGGTTGCAGATCACTGGAAATTTATGAAACATTTTTTAATTGAAAAAATCCGTGTAGAGTACATACCTTCATTAAAACAAATTCCTTCTCCAATAACTGATAACAAAGCTTACGCGCCTCCGTCGATGATAACATCGCTAGTTTTTCAACCTGCAATAACTGAAGCTTAATAATTGCATTTTGTTGATGGACTAATCAGCAGATGAATGAGGACTCATAACCGGTTATATTTTCCGAATAATTTCGCGGAAGATGAATTGCGAGTACAGCAAAAGTGCTATTGGCGATAATTTCTCTGTACAACTCCAAGCACTCATGCATATGGTAAGCATCATTTTTTTGCAATCGAAAAGTTGAACTCGACCATACTCATCTTGGAATGGCAACATCATTAGAGGAAACAATGCATTTATTACTGAACAATGCTGATAAGTCCATGCGAAATCAACAATTTTAAGTCAGTTGAATTCCTTTGCCTTCCTTCTTCATAATTATGCAGTCTGCAGCTATAACATTTGTTCATTTGAAATTTGCCTTATTTGGCAAAATATATGGCAATATCTCCCGATATGAAAAAAAAGCTTTTAGCTAATATTTGCCTCAATTTCACTAATTTCCAGTAAAACTGTCATGATCAGTTATGAAACTCACATGATCTTCTTCTAGAAAACCTTTTTGCATAAGAAGTCGAAAAACGCGAACAGCTCGCATGTCCAATCTTTCTCGAATGGCTGATTCAACATGACGTTGGCACTGCGTAGCTATTGCTTTTTCAAAATCTATAACAGATATTACAGCAACCAATTTAAAAACGAATTTATAAAAAAAAAGGAATATCAGTGAGGATGACTAGTCGCAGAAGAATAAATTCCTGGGTTAAAATCAATGGCAAGCTGCACATAACTAAGAAATTTACGGTCTTAGATACCTAATGAAGATAACTATCGTTGACTTACCAACAACAAAAAGACCACCCGCGCTGTCCCCAACTTTTCGTACAATTCCACCGCTTTCACATAGCAAACGTAATGCAATTTCAATGTCATGCTTTCCTAAGCTCATTTCATTCATGTTTGCAGCTCGCAGAACATCATGAATCTGAAAAGTCTTATTTTTCTGAATTTTTTTATTTTAAATTTTGCTGTGCTGCAGAACTGTCAATAAATAAAGCTAAATCAAATAAAATTATATCTTAGAAACTAAAACATGCCACAAAAGTAACGTTGGGGGGAAGATGGATACAAAGCCAATAAGATTCAAAGAGAAAGATTAAGATAAGTGATCAGTACTGCCAGTCTACATCATCATGGACCACGCTGTAGTGAATAACCACACAACATCCATAAAATAAATAAAAATCTTGCACAATACCATATGTTTATGTAACCAGAACTACTTTTATCCTTCATTTTTCCAGAAACTTTTGTATCATTTAAAACTTACAGATATAGGGAAAGAAGATGCAGCTAACGAATCTGCCTTCATTTCACTAATTTTCAGCAAAACTTTCAAAGTTTTGACGCAATTTTCGTGAACAGCATCACCAGATTCATACGCACTAACAACCATTTCATCACGTAAATATCGCTCAAAACGCAAATAATTCAAATGCCAGTAAATATTACCATCCGGATCTTCCTTTTCGCTGCTCAGATTTTTCCGCTTCCGAGATTTACTATCAACTGCAAATTGATTTATACGAGTTCTATTTTGCATTTTTGATAATAGGTTCCCGCCAAATGTTCTAATCCAAGAGAAAAATTTTCAGAATCCTGAAAACTATACTACTTGCTTGTTAAAGCTTGTGAAAAAAGTTGGTAGAGAAAGAATAAAGGAAATTACTTCTGCAACCGCTATGACTCAATGTGTTTTCAAATTAGAATATTCCTAAAGTAATTTGGGCTTCTAGTACGTCTAGCACAATTATTCAACGAGTTACCTAAAAAAACTAACCATTGATTTCTTGCTTCCTTGCATCCAGAACCACATCCGGCATGATAAATGGATCCGGATGCTTCTCAAAAATAGGACATCCACAAAAGTTACTCTCAACACTAGGATATCGCATAACAAATTGTGTTTCAGCAAGCCGAGCAAAGACTGTTTTTACCTATAAATAATTAAAAATTAAATAGAAAATTGGAAAAATATTAAATACATCCACGGAACAGTAAACAAATATACTGGCCAAGAAAATAACTCCTGAAATCACCTTTTTCGCAGAAACTCATATATGTCAATAACGTTTATCACCAAATGACCTATTGCACCGCGTGACTTGAAGGATCAAGAAATTCAAATTAAACTCATCATGAATAATTAAGTATTCCTTTTTTTCCTGTTCAAGAGTCATGAAATTCTAACAGGTCACGATTATTACGTTAAGGAAAAAAATTCACCTTATCTTATAATTTCTGAACTCTTCAATTTCTACGCAGCGCTTCATAAGGTATGTCTACAAAATATAAGGTCACAAATGTACGGCACGTCCTATTATTATTAAAGTGCATCTTCGCTTTATAAAATACCTTATGCCAATAAATTGGAATATCAGATATACATAGGCTCATTTAACCGTTTATCTTAACGCCTCTAACAGTTTTTGTTACGAATTCGAAATCGAAAAATCAAAATTATACTTCATTATTGGACACTTCCAACCTAGCAGCAACACGTCTAATACATGATGAACATGTCAGCCGTCCTTGACTGATAATTTCTTCGCATATTGCTTCTGCTATTTCACCATATAACGTTTTGGCAACAAATGAGCACCTAGCTGATCGTATTAGACGTAGAATGTCAATGACTTGTGCAGAATAAATTATGCGATGACGTTCATCCTGAGAAAATCGTAAAATTCCATGCTGTTCCAAAATTATCATTGCTCGCCTTATCTGTAATCAATATATGCTCTTGAATTATATATATTTACTCAGAAACTTTTGATTTTCTTTAAAGAAGTTATTGAGATTATTTGTGTAACAGTTTTCCACTTCTTGATAAGTCTACTTTAATCCTAAAAGCTTCCACAATAAACTTTTAATTTATTCAAATAAAGTATAATTTGCAGCATACGATTTATTTATAAATGAACACATGAATTACATCCATAACTAGTCTTTCTTTTTTACCCTTTGACTAAATAACCATCGACATCTTTTATAAGCATAAAACCCAATGTTTAGATCACTCTCAAATATACAGTGGTACGAAGTTAATAAAGTCTAGTACTTTTCAATAAATTTGTCTTATTAAAATGATTTCATAGCTCTCTCGTATCACATTAAAAAATTTAATTGTGAGCATAGAACAATTAAATTTCAAACAATTAAATTTTCAATTAAAAACAAAAACAATTAAATTTTCAAAAAACAGAACAATTAAATTATGACCTGAAAGATATGGTACTGGTCCAAAAAAAGACCACAAATTAGTATCACAATTTCGCAATAACTAACCTCGGAAATCTTGAATTGGTTGCCTAATCTCTGGAATATAGCCGGTAATGGTACTGCTTCGCTCAGCAGAACACTCCCAACAGCAGCTGCTATTGGACCAAAATGATCTTCCAAAATTTCGACACATGCATCAACCTCTGTGGAGCTCATCTTGTCAAGGCCTGGTATGAAACAGATAAGTTTTTTAAAATTTTCTAATTGAGAGTCACAGATATAATTCATGAAATAACTAAGCCAATATACCATTCACGTGAATACATACGTGTCAAACTCTATTGGCATGTCATTAGGCACAGTGACCGTTCATAACAAGAAAATGAACGAAAGAGTTTTATATGCAATTTTATTGCAAGAAAAATCCTGACTTCCAATACCCGAATAATACATCAGAATAGCTACAGCATATAATTTACAACATGAGTCGGATTTTTAAAACGTCCAAACAGTTCAAACGCTACCAAAAAACGTGATATATATTATCATAATGTGTAAACATTTCACTGACAGTAGATTTTTGACAATTCACCATAACAATTTTACATTAAATGGTTCCTTCTGATGATGTTTTGCATACTCTGTGCATCGCACTTCCCAGCGGCCATCTACCCGAATAAAGTAGCAATGTAAACATCTAAGTTTCAGCTGCCGCCGGACCTAAAATATATTATAAGTGTTATTAACTTGAGCTCATTTATATAAGCTTTAAGTTTATTACTATAACAGATCTTAAGGTTTGTGTAACCAAACAAATGACGCGCAGAATATGATCGAGATTCAAATCAAAAAATCGAATACTATTTCTTCATCTAATTAAATAATTTGTTGATCCAAAAATATATTGCAAATATTACGACACAAATCTCAAAATTTTACGTTCTCTGCGAAGACAAAATCTATCGATTTTAAATTTAAAACTTAGAAAAAGAAACCTTGAAATTTGCTCGGCTTTCAAACATGCTACTTTCTGGGGTCAGTAAACCGCGCAATATTGTTTGGCAGCTTCGACATACTGCACCAAGGGTACGACCAACTGATAACATTGTTGAAGTCTCCAAAAAAAAAACTAAATTTCGATGGGCATGACTGTACACCGCGCATCCATAATAAAGAATAACTTGCATAAAACAGTGAGCGCTGAACCTCGCTCAGATAAAAACTAAAAATCGCTCAGTTTATTCAAAATCTTTTAATGAATCACATAGTACTTCCTTTTCTTAATTCTTTATAAAAAAGGGATAAGAAATAATTCGCTCAGTGAAGAGTTGATTATCTATGCATTCTTTCAAAAATGCCTTATTAAATCAAAAATTAATCACCGTACTAGTTCCTAACATTACTTTATATTAAAAAACTGAAAAATTTCACACCCTATTAAAAATTTTCGTTATTCATTCCATGCATTTTCTTTTCTATAAGTCAAAATCAAAAAATGATATCAAAAACCCAATAAAATTGACGATTAAGATGTTACGAAAAACTAAAAAACAATTATGTTCAAATAAAAAAAGAAAAAAATTCGAAACAAGACAAAATTAGGGATAGAAATTTAAGTTAAATCAAAAATGAAAATTGAGATGGAAAATCAGGAACATTAAAACCAAGGATTTGAATCAAAAATTAAAAACTGGAAATGAAGAAGAAACAGGCCAAAAAGTGATGTAGAGAAACAAAATTCCAACAATGGAGGAGAAAGAAAAGAAGTTGAGAGATAATGGAAGACAGTTGAAGAAGATTCCATCAATCTCGAAGCGAAAGTCTGCCATTTACACGCATTAGGAAATTGAAGTGTACATGATATTGAAACGAAAACTTTTACGCCCACGCAGTAGTGTTGCGCCACGTTCGGTCAGGGGTACGGTAATCGGCGTGTGTGTGTCGCATGAGGATGGTCTGCGAGTGCTACGTGACTTTCGTCTCCTTCTACCAATCAGGCAAACGTCAATTAAATTATTTCAAAAGTATCCGCGACGTGAAGTCACTTGCGATAGCCAACATCAATAAGGTGATCATACCGATCCGAAGCTTCTGGTAAGTTCAATAAATTCCGAAAGGTTTTTTCTTTTTCCGGCGTTTAATTTTTGTTTAACAACATAGATATTAGTCTTGTAGTGAGAATGGTGGTGTAAGGCGAGATTAGGCTATGCGATTAAAACATGTACTACTCCCCTTTCATGGAAATGTTAACGTACATGTTCACGACTTCCAGGTCTCTATGTTAATTTGACTGTAATATTTATGTGGATGATAAGGTGATTCTTGTTGGATAATTGCATGTACTATGGAGTGAGCCTCGGACTTACATGTTTGTGGAAATAGGAGGAAGCGCTGTGTTAACATTTTAGGTAACGTGTGTAAGAAAAGAGAGATGAAGTATATGCGGTGTATAGTTGTATGACTTGTATGGGATGCAGTGATAGAGAGATGAATTAGTAGATTTATTAACAATAAATGATGGAAATTAATTGCAAACACAATAGGGTGTTGAGTAGAAAAAGGTAATGAAAGTCAGTGAAGGATAGAGACAAATCCTGTAACATCTGATCAGGTAAATTGCCGAGCTTTTAATGACTCTCAAAATCTTGTATCCTCCTGATTGGTTGAAAGATGCCGCAGTTATAATCCGGCTGAATCAGTATTTAGGGGAAGAGATGATGGATTTTGTAGTGTATTTCGTGAAAAGAAAAGGTAAAACTAGAACATTTTGAAGAAAAACAGCGAGAACTTTGGTTTCTATTTGCGCATTGTTTATATGTTATATGTGTGGTGTCGAATTAGGTCGTGAAAATGTTGAGGAATCAGGAGTAAATTACTCTAATTTGAGGAGATTTTATTCTTAAGTTAAAGTTATAAGTCAGAGATTTCCATTCCTTACAAGGAGAAGCATTGCGATCTGCTCATTTATTGATTATTTCTTTTATGATTGAATCTGATGCCTAAATTACATTTCGATTACAAAAAACCATTAGGGAGATTAGTTACTAATAGTTCTTTTATGAAACAATACTTTTATGAAACAATATTACGCCAAAGTGATTTTCACTCGTGATTGTTCAAGATGAAAGGATTGATTCTATTATTTATTATTTTTCCAGTTTAAATGATATAACTAGATAGAATTTTGTCTTCTATTTTTCACTGTCAAAAATTGCACATTTTAAATGTGGAGGTAGATATTTTTGCAAATATTTTACTGCTATCATCATTAGTGTATCTGTAGTATCCAAAAAGTAGTATGAAAAGATAAGTAGCATAGATCAGATCTGTAATGTTTGCTTACGCCTGATTTTTTCGATCAATTTAAGTTGCGTATTAAATCTTGCTTTACAAATGAATCATTCCAGAAATTTTGTTTTAAATACTGGTGAGTGTGGATGTATATATATGCATATGGATGTATATATGCGGTCCGCTATAGCTTTTTATTTTTTAGAATTGGATGTTACAGGTGATATAATATACGGATCACCTGTGTTAATTGTTGCTATTGTCGCCAATAAATTTATCAATAGCCAGTTATTCGGAGTGCGAAATTGGACCTTAGCCAACTTCTCTGATGTATTTTTGTTGCTGATTCATAATTTTCTTTCTGGAACTCGCAGCAATCTAACATAACGACAGTTTGGATTTTTATACACATCATCAAGCGGTCTATTGTACGGATCGATAGACGATTATATGGTAAAGCAATTTTTTTGCGAACTAAAAATATATTTCAGAATTAATTTCTTTCCTTGTTTGCATATCGTCTATCATTCTTCGGAATTTCCTAAAAGATAACGATTGAAAACCTTGAGACATGATCTAAAAAAAGCAAGCAAGGGTGGGCATGTGTCGGATATGAAGAAAGGAGGAAGTGCATTAGGCATTTTTATCGTGTAAATCCATGTGAGATTATCGATGGTTCTGTCATATCATACGTACTCTGGCTGGCCAAGGTTGCAAGATTCTTCATATCATTATCATTAAATAAACCGTAGGAAATGTGGGATATTTTAAGTGATATGATCGTAGTGTGAAATTTTGCAAACTCTGTTGTGCAGGTGTTTCTTTCCTCTGTATTCGGGACTTCGACACTCTGTTTCTAGCGACAAGTCCTTATGTCGCAAAAATTGGCAAATATCTTACATAACGCTTGCCAGATAGCAAAAGCATAATTGAGGGATGGAATAACTGAAATTTGGCAAGAATGACCTGTTGAAGTTATGTGTGTATGTGTTTAGTAAAAACATCTGTGCATTAATCTGTTTTTGATAATATCATTTGTAAAAAATTTACAGATGGGTGACGATCTGTTACAATTTTTTGCCAAAAAGTCTGCTAAAGTAAAGGACAAGAAGAAAAAAGTGAAACTAAGTGTCGATGAAGTTGGTCAGGTACTGGAAAGAAAAGCAAAACGGCAGGTTAGTTATTAGATTATCGCTTTTGTTGCGTCGTACATGGATGCATTATGATATTAGGCATAGGTTATGAAAGTTTCAAGAATTTTTATTATATTTTAAAAGATATTGAAGATAAGAACGGTAAAACGATTTCTTTATGGTGCAAGAAATTTATTTCCTGAGAACAATCAGAAGCAAACGCGGGAAATAAAGGGAACATTAATAATATTTTTTATTATCAGTCATTCGTTAACTGTACACACTGTAATCGTGTTGTTAGGAAGAACGCGATCGTGAAGATGAGGAAGAACGACGTGCCCAAGATGATGCTGCTTTTTTTGATAAACGACCTGAAGATTCTGAATGGCTTGAATATAAAGATACAAACAAGTTCATTCCTTTCTATTTTATTTGGATCGTTTTTGTCTCGGAAATTGTGAGAGTATTTGAATTTACTCTTTATACATACAATGTGAGCAGAAAGTTTCTTTCACGGACGGTTATTCATGTTGTCCTTTACCGACTATTTATAGAGAGATTGCTCTTGAAGAACTCGGAATTCGTGATATGAATTTAACTGAGCAGGCTGAAGAAGCTCTGGAAGACGAAAAAACCGCTACAAATGAAGCCCCGAAAACGTGGAGCACTGCAGAGGTTTATCAGTTTTGTTTTTTTTTAATTTGATTAAAACTTAGCACTCATAGTTAGCAAGGAACTCTTCCATTTTGCTTTTAGTCTCGCTCCATATATATAAATTTTTTTATACACATCGAAGGATCTATTGTATATATGTATATATATGCACAATAGACTGCTTCATATATATATATATATATATATATATATATAAGCGAGTGACTTAACATGTTCCATGTTCGATAACGATCGGAAAAGAATGACTTTGTGATTCAAATTATAGGTTGGACAATGACGCCAATTCTATTTACTATGGCGGTTTTTTTGGACTCTTTGATCTGTTTATTGAGCACGAAGAAGTATTGTGAACATGCCGTAATAAGATAGTGTCAGATTACAAAAATTAAATTTTCTTTCAGAAAAAGGAATCTGAAGAAACTATTCTACCAGTGCCTAAAAAGCAAACGACAGGTGTTTGGAAACCTCGTTGTTTGATGCAAAATATTGCCAGAACGGGCACAGTGCCAAATATTAATGATCAAGATTTATTCCCAACTTTTGAAGCTGCGGAAAAAATTGAAAAATTAAAGAAGGATGATGAAAAGAAAAGGTTACTTTATATTAAGATTTTTTATATTTTTTGTTGGCAATATTAAATTTTGGACTAGTGGATCTTATGGGGAATGTCTTTGTTTTGGACTCATTTTCATAGTGTTAGAATTGAATTTTGTTTTGGCTAGTTTCAGACGAAATGATGGTTTTACAATAGTGGCATCTGATAGGGATTCATCAGGTGCTTGGACGAGTAGGGGAACTTCCAATAATAACTGGCAACGTGCTGGTAGTGGTAGTAGTGTATCATCATCGAATGCTGATCGTACTGCTCTGCTTTCAGCGGTTAGACAAGTGAGTGATTTATTGTTTTTAATTCCTTCCTGTGAAATATGGAGCATGTCATGTTTGATTAAATTGTTACAAAACAGCCAGAATTTTCAGGTAACGTCGAGTGGAGCACCAAATCCGGTACCTCCGTCACAACCACTTCAAACAAAGAATCCAAATGCTTACGTTCCTCCATCACGACGGCGTGCTCAAGCGAATGTTACCAAAGAAATGTCATGAAAACAAACATTATTAGTAGTGGAAAATTTTGTTGATCATAAACTTTTATTGTTTCTAAGTGTAGTAACAAGGGATTCTTTTTTTTTGGAGTTATCTATTACAGAGGATTGCTGAATTGATGGATATTTTTTATAGTCGGCTTTTTCTGAACTATTTATAGTGATTTTTATGAATTCATATATATTTATTGGTATTTGCGCAATTCTTTCCTATTCAAAACACCGTCATCAATTGTGCTCTTTTTTGTGTTACGAGGTATTTGTGCATTGTTTTCTCGTGTGCTTTTATGACAAGCTTCTCTGCTTATTGTGAACAGCTAGCATTAGTTTTTAATACGTCTTGTTTTTCTACCGAGTTCAAACCATAGCTTTGGCTATATAAGGTTTATATTTATTTTATTTTAAATGGTCGGATTTTTGAAAAACTTCTCTGATAATCTTCCTGTTTTTCTAATTTTTTTCCTTAATTCCAAGTTTCTCGAGAAGTTCCCTTAATTTTTTTAATAGACATTATGATTCATTACTAGTAAAATATCCAGTTGCCTGATTGTTCAACGCAGGGAATGTGTTGATAATGGTTGTTGGTGGTACAGTCGCATGTTAAACGTTGCAAATATCAGCTACGGAGAAATGTATCATCAGACGTCGCTCGTACTATGTACTTGACTTCATTATTGTTTTGTAATGTATGAAGTGTTACAGGATATTCTGTATAATTTAAGTGAGATTTTAAGGAAGTTGAAGTAGTACTTCTAATTTCTTCATAGTAAATCTCAATGTTATGGGCAGCTTTTTTACTAGTTTATTCTTTGTTACAAAACTTAACCGAGATTTTTTCCTTTGCAGTTTTATTATGTGTGAGATTTTTCTTTGGAAAGAGCGAAATGAGGCTTTGTTATATCGTTGTAGTTTTGCTGGTTTTATTTTTTACCTTTTCGCAAGGGATCGTTTTATCTTAACTGAAATAGAATTTGCATGTACGTTAATCACATGTACGTAGTGTGCGTAAAGCAACAAATCTTATTGTTGTTTCCTGTATTTTGTTGTACTGATTGGTTTGATTGTTGACTGGGTTTTTTCTGCAAATGGTATTTCTACTGTGTTAGCATTCACTGAATTCCGGTGGATTTATCGAAGTCGAGGATCATAATGGTTTTTCTTGCACACATTAAAAGTCACAGCAATGATGATATGGCAGCTTCAGTAAAATGATTGAAGCTTAGGATGAAGTTTAGGAATGTTTGGATAAATTCTTAGAATATTTTTGAGGAAGTGTCGTATACGGAAACGGATAAGGACGAAATGTTTCGTTAAGCGGTGCAAGGTGTTTTTTGTCGCATCCAGAATGTTAATGTGGTGGTTAATGTGGTTTGAGATAGCATATTATGAAGTTAGAATTTATGTAATGTCTAGGTAACTTGGATTTCTTTTCTAATTTAGCTACGCTAAGAAATCTTGGGGACATAAAAGGTTTATGTTGGTGCAAAATACAGCTGTGCAGGCAATCTGGACAGCTCTTCCATTTTCTATGAAAGTTACCGTTGATTTGTGCAGAGTGACGCGGCAGAAGGATGACGTACGTATAATCATTACTTGTGGAAATGCTTGGACGCATGTCTATTATTCCTCGAGAATTCTTCGGCGCACATTTTTCATCCGTTAGCATCGCCTCAACCCGGCCTTGTTCACGTATAGCTGCGCCATTGACGTGAGTTCCGTTTATCTTATAAATCTCGTCAACTGTAAATGACGCTGCCGTGATTTTTTGCAGCAGCGCAGTGCCGTGGAAAAAATGTTCGGGTTTTTGAATGAAGACATTAAAAATGGCAAACACTTGCTTCTATGGTAGATTTCGAAACGACACGAAAACTATACCATTGTATCTATGCTTGCCTTTTAGCTATGCGCAGAATGCACATTGCATGTGCAAGTATGGTAAATAAATGACCATTTCTAAGCATGTTGTTTCATCGTCACTGTTCTGTAACCCTAAATTTCTTAAGTATTTGAATTTCAGGCCATCTTTTAAGCAAGATTCGACCATTGAATTGGATCGATTATTTCCGCGTATTGAGTTGGAATACAGAGGCCATGACAAGGCAGTTTTGAAATCTTACACTACATTTCTGAAGGTAAAATTATTTAAGATGAACTATTTCAACTAGATTGTTCAAGTGTACAAGTAACTGCTCAATAAAGATCACAAATTTTTGATAAATGATAAAAGTTTGTTATAATGAAGAGAGAATTTTATAAAAACGCCTTTTCAGGCCGTTTGCAACCACCTGGAACTTGAGGTAGTTTCCATAAAAGTGTTTCCATATGTGTGGTGGATTCAAAATGCTCTGAAAGCTAAATTTGCAAAAAAGAAGAATCAAATTCATTATGAGACAAGAACACACATCCGTCAATTTACAATCCGACATGTTACGGGTAGTACAGCGAGTACATTTTTGGAATATATTCAACGAAATATACCAGAAGGAGTTGCAATGAAAGTTACTTATGATGAGGTCGCAGCGTTGCCGGAAATTATTCGAAGTAAGATGAAATTAATGCAGTTAAATGATGCAAATGCTTCAACAGCAACTCCAACTATGACCAAGGAGGAGAAAATTATCATTGAAACGTTACTTAAAGAGGGAAACAAGCATTCTACCGATAAAGCATCAACTTCTAATGAGACGAACTTATCACCAAACAGTGTTTAAAATCCTCTCCCAAAATCAATCGATAGCCATCATATCTTCTAAAACCATGGAATTCCTCGGGAGGAAAAAAAATAGATAATTTGAGTAACTGCGGCCGCATTTTTCCCGATGCAATGTTTTCGTTTATCAAGTGAATAAGCAGTTATTCAGTCAATCTTCGACACAGTTAAAGAATTGTGTTGGTAGAATTTACGTCTGCAAAAACAATATTTTACTTGAAAAAAATTAGTTCCGGGAAACTTAATCTCAGCAGCCTGCAAAAATGCTTCCATCTGTTAATTCAAGAAATTCATGGGAATCTAATCGCATTGTTCCAGCTTTGAAATGTTTGTGTGATTATGGCTTTCTACGCCTTCCGTATTGCTAGTAATTTTTTCATATTGCTCAATATTATCTTTAATTCATCTTTGTAACTCTCTTTATATATATAATCCTGATATAAGAAATCCTTACGATTACGATGTTCACAGTAAGTTCATTTCATAATCTTCTAATTGTCGTTGTTTTGTTTCAAGCATAAATTGAAAGTGTATGCATAAAATTTATCACAGTGACTACATACGACTCAACAATCGTCCAAATATTGGCAATTTTCACTGAAAAAGAATTTAATTAACAGTAAAGTATGTAAATTTTTTACCCACAAAGTCTTTAACGTCACATTCCACTTAGATCAAATAGTAAGTGCGACCCAAACTTAATACTCAGGTAATTAGACTTGGAGATAAGTTCCTTTTTCTTCTCGTTATTTCTAATAATTTGCATTCTGTACGAAATTGTCACAGGCAATTCCAGATTGCACACTTTTTAGTTCTGAAGTTCCAATCAGTGCACTGAATTAATATGAATTCCCAGAGTATCTGTGCACGGACCTTCCTGGAACACATCGCAGAGCAGGCAGTACTGATTGATTTCAATAGTTCCATTTGTATTCGTCCATTTCGTAGAAATTTTATGAATTCCAAGGTTTCTGTTTTTTAAAATCTTTTTTCAGCCTAATATTTGGCAAACTCTAAACCTTTTAATGTATGGTCGATTGTGAGACCCATTAGAATTGTACGTTTCCAAATAATTAGTAGAGCTCTGAAGCAAATTTGTCGTCCATTTTGGTAACATATATATCCAAGCTGTTACGATAACACCATTATGATCCATTTCAACCTGATCATTTATATCATCTTTATGGAAATCATTACATATGAGATGTCCGAAGGATACGTCAAATAATGGAGAAGGGGAACCTTTTCTAATTGTCTGCAGTAGAAAGTTGGATGTCCTTCGAATTCATCAAGTGCTTCCAATTTTTGCTCATCAACTTTGTACAATTCACCATTTACACGCTGCAATATGCTTTCTTTTTCGGTTATTTGACAACCATTAGAAAGGCTTGAGCCAAAGGTAACAAATATAGGAAGTATTGATAGCCTGAAACCTGATATGAACTTCGGAAATGTAAGGATCCGAGAAAAATTTAGGAAGCATTGATCATTATTATTCAGTTTATCTTGTTCTCTACTATGGCTGTTCTATATCACTATAACTATAACGCCTTCTCTGTTTGTACCACTCTAAGAATTTAATTCATTTTTATCTGGTTTTAAGAATGTAATCCATTTCCATCTTCAGCAAATTTTCCTTTACCTAAAATTGACCCAATTCAATTCAATCCAATTTCCTCTATTCAGGTTATAATAACCAAGTGAGTGAAACTTACATTCCCAATTCCAGATTTGTTCAAACAAAATGGTATATTATATTCAGAAGCGATAATCAAAGGATATGCATTGACAGTTTTACCAGTTCCTACAAATTTTTGCATTCCGGTTACCGGATCTGCCATAACTGATGCATTCGGCTCTCCACGTTTCAGTGTTCCATAAACAAATACCAAAGCCATCCGAGCTATTTTTGCTTTTGTACCCATTTGACATCTAAATTTAGAAATAATGCAACAGTTCCAAAGTATCCTTTTTTAATGGATGAGGAAAAAAACTACAGTTGGCTTACGAAATTATGATTAATAACTTTTGAAATGATATAATTTAACGAATCTGAGAAAAAAAACTGTATATCTAATAGAAGTTTCTCACTCTCTCTCTCTCTTTATCTCTCCCCTCTCTTTCTCGGACGAGAAATTAATTCAAAAATTAAAATCTTGTAGTCAGCCAATATCTTTCATTACCATTTAAAAAAAGCAATAAATACTGATCAATCAAAAAATTCAAAAGTTGTTCTGAAATTGACAGAAAATTTTAAAAGTTCAAGATTTTGAAATTGGAAAATTTTCGGACTATTTGCTTACCAGAAATTGATCAACCAACATTAACAACAGTATAAGCTATTAAATATCTCATCTAACATTTCTTCATACATCAGCGCTCCAAAAATAATAGCAATAAAACAAATTCGAGAAAGCAAAGAAAAAGGAAAAAAAGATAAGTTAATGCTGGAAGAGAGAGAGAGGAAGAAGGAGGAGGAGAGATAGAAGAAATCATATGGTAAACATACAAAGCAAGTGGCGAAAACGAAAAATGTCTTCTTTTGGCGAGTAGCCGCTGGGAACAGGTGATGGTCATCATCTATGATGTCATTAGATCAATTATGATCTTTCATCGGTCATTCTTGTGATATTTCTTATGTACTTTAAAGTCCAGTTTTTTCATCTTTTTTTCTTTTGATATTGATTTTTCTTAACTATTTTTTGTCATTTTCTTAATACATTAAATTTTCTTTCGCAAAAAAAATTTTCCTTAAGAAATTAGAAATTTGAAATTAAAAATAGATTTAATGAATTAAAATAAAATATTAGATTTTAACTATTAAACAAATTAAAATTAATTATATAAGTAAGTTGATATTATTATATGTAATATTCTAAGGATCAGAAACAGATCAAGCTTAGAGCGATCATCAGCATAAATACAGCGAGTGATATGATTGTATGCTTCCTGGTTAGTATATCTATTTAGAAAATGAAAAATTATTTGATTTAATTTTTTGATTTTTTTCTTCAAATTTAATCAATAATCGAAATGTCAAAATCTTTCAGAGATTGATCAGAATGAACGACAAGCTTAATCATATTTTCATCAATAACCTTATTTATTATTCGTAATTCATCAAATAACGAAAGGAATGAGATTTCTTTTATCCGGGTTTGAATGAAATAATTATATGTATATTATGAAATATAAAGCTGAAAAATACATATGTCTTTTTTCCTTTAGTTCACAGGAAATAGTCATTTATACGTTAGGAACACTTGTAACTTTATCCATTATAAAGTATAAAGTACATTATATATAAGTTTTTGTTTTGTTTATTGTGAATGTTTTTGATTGCACAAGATTCAATTGATCATTTGATGATTTACCGTTATCAAATGTGCATATGAAAAGATTAACGGTAGGATTAAAATATTATTCATTAGAGAATTAATAATTACCAATGCTAAAATTATATAATTATTTGGCGTGATGGGAATATTCTATTTCCAGATATGAGAGATGATGATCCAGGTAAACGTCCGCCATCTCAAGTGAAGCATCTATCATCCGAGGTGAAGTATTCGTCACCTCAGGTGAAGTCTGAAATTATTGCTCAACATATCCTCAAGAAACTACTGACGAAACGCTCCTTCCAAAAGTACCTTATTGATATCACGGTAAAGGAAGTATTAGATAATGAAGGATCATCTGATGCTGCTATTAAGGGACAACATTTTATCATACGAAATCTGGAATTTGAATCACCAACAAGTTGTCGGCGTGCGGTTATCCACGGAAATATCGATTTATTGATATGCCATCTGAAGCTTATCACGGAATCGTTCATTAAAAGCTGTAAGTGAACATTGTGGTACCAACTGTTATGTTTAAAGAGTAAAAAGTTATGCTTTAATGATCAAAATTGGAATCTCTATGATTATTTATTGCTGTTCGTATAAGATTACAAAATTAAAAAATGTATTAACGAAAAGAATCTATAGCTTAGTAAATGATTAGTTTAGTAAAACTTCTGCCTAGCCGTAGATATGAACGAAAAACTATATCTTCTAAACACTATCATTCGTTGGTCATCAAAGTAGTTTTGTCCAAACATATTCGCGTTTTTTGGTAAAGAAATAAAACAAAACTTAAGTGAGGAGGGAAATGCATGGAACACGTAATTAGGAAATGTGAACTGCATACTATAACGGATTATTGTCATCATGTTTTAGCAAATCTTGCATTCTGTGATATTGGTGCTAATATAAATCGTGATGCTGCTTCATTATTTTCTGTTCGATTACAACTAGAACAGTTTCTGAATTCAGATCGCTTTCAACTGCTACGTTTTGAACAATTTATTAGACGCCTTTACACATTGCTGCGTTGTTTTGCTGCCAGAATTTCAACGTTAGTTATTTCTACTTAGTGTTGCATTAGTCAGTATTTATTTTCATCATGTTGCAAATCTCTAAACTTTTTGTCGTCATCTTTAAAGTTGTCATTTCTAAACTTTTAATAAAGATTAAAATAGTAATTAGTAGTTATCACTTTTGCATTAAGATTATCGGTAATGATTGACATGCTACAGAAAGCAGAGCAAATTATACTTTGTATAAGCGAAATGGTGATGATAATGACGACCGATGATAATAATGATGATGATGGTGAAGATGGAAAAATCCAGTCAATTTCACTGTTGGAAGCAATTTCAAAAATCTGCTCATATTATCAACGATATTGTTTTGATTAAGATGAATCAAATAATCGAAATTTTTCCTGAAAATCGAATTTAAAATGTTTAGACTTTTAGCCCATTTCAAATTGCCAATTGTGCATTCTTCGCTATCTGCCTTTGCGACTTATTATATCGTTTCGAAGAATTTTGCTCCATACATGAAAAGAATTTCACGTCAAAATTTGAACAGCTTCAAAAGACCATCAATATGTTTCATGACGTTGTCGTACGGCGTTTAAATGAGGTTTTGCTTGATAGATTTAATAGTTCTTAATCCTGCAATTTTTTGTTTTTCTACAATCACCAAGGATAATATATATTATTAGTCTTATTCATCATCCATAGATCACTTAAAACAACAGTAACTTGAAGTCATTCATAATCTACATAATATATCCTTAATCATACTGTTTTGTTTAAATTTCAATAGCTTAGTGATAGTTTCTATGAGGTTCATGGAGAAAAAATTTAAAAAAAAAAGAAGCAACAGAATATTTTGGCTTTAAGTGAATCGTATATTTTATTATACCTGTGAATTCTGCATGGGCATGATTCACTTTGCTTTTAGTGATGAGATCTTTAACTTTATAATATTCATCATTTATAATAAAAAATCTTTAACTTTATAATATTCATGTTTTTTTTCATTTATAGATGATCGCAACAAGAATTAAACAGGACAAAATAATGAAGCGGAAAATTGCTGGAAGTAGTTCTTTACGGCGCACTCCACGTAGACCAAAATCTGCAGCAATCTTTCGTGAAGTTGAACAAGAGTTGCGTAGCCCAGGATATTTGTTACCTCATGACCTTCAAGTAAGTCATTCATTAAAGTATAAAAATTGTCAGCAAAGTCATACCTTAATTTTTTTCCCAAACTACTTCAATACCGTAGCATTAAGAAACTTCCCATTTATATTTTTTTTAGTTTTTTAATTATACCTGCCATGGAATAATTGGATTACATGATTATAAACCATATAATAATTCACTAGCTAATTTTAACCTTATCTTTTTAGGAGAAACGTCGATTGATGCAGTCACGTCGGGCTACAACGTCATTTTCACCTTCGAAGCAGAGATTCTCGAAACATATACCGCAAAAAATCATTGAAAAAGAAGCGATTCATCGGTGCATTACTTTTTTTATAATTAAATGATAGAAGTCTGGAACCCTTTACTCGAATTCTTTTTAAGTTCAACAAGTCAAGGGAAACAGAGAGACAAGGATCAAATAAGAAAATATATGAGAGAGATCAGAAAATTAGGAGTAAAGCAAAAAACAGAAGAGGATGGATGTTGCTTCTCTTCTGTTAGTACCAACAAACACCTGTTTGCTCCATTTTTAAATATTTCAACTCAACATTTTTGAACGTAAATGCTTCTCAGTGTAAATGCTAAATGTTTCTCAAAAATGTTGAATTGAAATATTTAAAAGATAGAGCAAACAGGTGTTAGTTGGACTAACAGAAGAGGAGCATCAGCAACTTGGCCTCCAATTTATTGTGGGATCCAAGGAGTGTTATTAAGCGAAATTTCCTATATTTTTCTGTTGATTCAAGACAACCGCATATTAAGAAATATGACATTTTTTTATTCAATTTCAAAATTTTTAACTTTTTAAATTTATTTTTTGTATTTTAGGAGTTAAATTTATCAGCTTTTTCGTAGGTTAGCTCGTGAAATCACCAATGAGATGATAAATGGTTTAGCGGCGCGTGTGGACGACGTGGTAATAATATCCAGATGAATGAATGCTAATTATATCGTTCAAAATCAACTCGTTCCGGAATTGAACGAGAAGATACCTTTTTTATCGCAAAACTCGAAATAATTTATAATGAGCATCTAAATATTAAAAATAATTTATTGTAGAAATGTCTCTCACCCAAATGATTCATCGCATAAATTGTAATTTGATGAATGTTGCAATATCTAGTATGAATCATTTGGCTAATTTCTCATGCCTTTTTTGATTACCATGCTTATCTTTATTGGTCAAATTACCGGGAACTAATTCTTATGTAAATGTCTCCGTCTGTGACCAGTGCTGTTTCAATTATTATGTTGTTATCAGATATTCCTTTGCAGAGCTTTTCATTTTTGTCCACATATTTATCCTTATATCCAATAGGATTTTATAGAATGCTTGTTGTAAACCATTTCTATTCTCTCTCTATATATGGTAGTATATAGAGTATATATTATCACCATATGTATATACACATATATGTATAATAATAATGGTCTCAAGCTCAGAATTTGAAGGTCGTAAGCTCGCATTCACCGTCCTCAATATTTCTGATACATTTGAATAATGTTGATCAATTATAACATCTCCCTCACTAAAGTAAAGTTCGATTCCAACTATATTCGTCTCTACAAACCACTCTAATCAGAACCACTTTTTTCACAACATTTTTTGATATTATAAACTTTCGTTTTTCATGAAAAAGAAGAAAAAGCAGCAGAAAAAGTTAACGTCTGAAAATCAGAACTAAAATAGAGTTTGTTTATTAAATTATTGATAAAGTTATTGTTAGAGACCATTATCATTCTACATATATGTGTATATACATATGACTATATGTATATACAGTATATACCATATATATGCAATATATACTCTATACACTACCATATATAGAGAAAGTAGAAATCTTGTAAGGGGTTTTCTGAATTTTGATTTTCTTGTGACAGTGATAGAATATATTTGCGTATGATGAAATTGTGTGTGATAAAATTTTCCATGGCATGATATTGCATTGCATAAAAATGAGCAACTACTTGAAATGAATAATGTTGAAATCTCGAATCATATATATATATAAAGAAATAGCATCCATAAGGCTAAAGTAGTATTGTTTTTATCTGTCAACTAATGAAAGTTACTAAAATTCTTAAAAATCGGTAATTGCTTAGATTTTTCGACGAATTACTACAAATGAGATATTGATGATGATGGTATTATAATATTAATAAAATGAGAGATTTAAGATAGGAAATTAGAAAATCCTGCAAGCTTATTGTGAATTATAAACTAATCTTATCATCGTAATTCTGTTTTTTTTTTTTTAAACACAATCTCATTTCAGTACAATGAACTCCAAACCAATTCATTATTAATTCATTATTAATTATTAATTCATTATTAATTCATTATTAATATTCATTATTAATTATTAATTCATTATTAATTCATTATTAATATTCATTATTAATTCATTATTAATTCATTATTCCAAACAATTCATTATTAATCAAAGTTCATAAGTCAAAAAATATGGATTAATATATCAAAGGAAGAGATAAATGAAAGAGTCAGAAAGAACATATTCGGTATGAATCCGTCTAGTATTGGAAGAAATAAGTAATACATGGTATATTACTTGAATCATGCAATACGAAAATGTGCTGGTCTGATTTGGTGTGACTCAAGGGCCTGGATTGTTGAGTATACGGAGTCTTATACTGGTCCGGTTCTTTCTCTCTAATACGGGTATCCTTGAATTGTATCATATACTCAACAAGTACTTGAACTTGAGGCTAGCGTGAGCGACCGCGATAATTTTTTCAATTTTTCCAAGGCATATATAGCTGCTGAAAAAATTGAAAACAAATTGATTAATTTTCAAATAATATTAATTGAATGAAATGAAATAGAGGAAAAAGTCGCGGTCCATGCGGTGGCATTGTCAATGCACTTTTAAATTGTACCCTTAATTAGTGAACCGTATTTAATATACGAAATTACTGCCATTACGATAATACCGAGGAACGTCAAATCAGATCAGCATATCAATTGCTCTATCGGTGATAGGTAATATCATAATCATTACTTATTGCTACCAATACTACTAGAATTTTTTTTAATACTTATCTCTCTATCTTCTCTTATAATTTTATGCAACTGTAAAATATTGTTAATTCTTATAATTGTATCATCTACAAATATAAGCTATCTGAAATTTCAATTAGAAAATTTTTGATAGCAATTTGATTAATATGTATATGGAAGAAGGTGCAGAAAAAATTTAGATTATGCTCATTTTAATTCAATTCAACTTAAATATGCAAATAGTGAAGATCCGATAAGCACAAAACTATATTGCTTAGTAATAGTAATAGTATATATTAGTATCTGAGCCAAAATGTTGAGACCGATCAAGATTATATTTGAGCCAAAATGTTGAGACCGATCAATATACTTTAATAAAACTCGGAAAAAGTTCTAGCAAAAAGATGTCCCACTTATTTTACAAAAATAAAATCATAAATAATTATTATAAAAAAATTGATGAATTTGCAAAGATATTTTAATAAGTGCTTTGACATATTACTATCATATTAAATTGCCAAATATAATAATCTATTTAAATTATATTTTAGAATTTAAAATTTCTCTCGTTTTACAGAATGTAATTTAAACAGTTTATCATTAAACATTATGAAATGCCGTATTATTAAGTATGGCATCATTGTTTATTATTTGCTTCTGAAGAGAATGCTAACAAGAAGTTTAAAATTGTTGCCACAATAATTAATTAATACTTCTTCATATGCCTATTACGGTTACAAATTTAATTTTGCAATATACTCTCAATATAAATTTCAAAGAAATGGAATGGAAAGGAAAGAAAGAAAGAATAATGAATAAGATGAGATGATGAAAAATTGAAAGTTCAGTTTTTCAAATATTTAAATTAAATTTTTAGCATTGATAATTATAAACTTATAAGTGATTGGTGATTATTTTGTTATAATTTTTCTAAAAAGAGAAAGAAGAAGAAAAGAGTATATTAAAGAAGGAGAAGCAAAAGAGTTCAGGTAAGTATGAATAATTTAAAAAGTTGAAAATTTTTTCTATCTTTTACATCTATTGCAATTTTGCATATCTAAAAAAGAAAACTTGACAGTATCAAATAAAATTTAGAAATAATTCATGCTATTTATAATGTTTATGCTGTTTATATATACATCATTATAAATTATTTATGTCGTATATAATACGGCAAAATTTATGGTCGAAAAAACATAGAATCCGGTTGTTTGGTTAATTCCCGTAATCGATAGCTAATAAAGCAAGAATGACCCTGATCACCGATCAGTGATGCTTTTTGAATAAGGCTTGGATTTGTTTGCCATTCAAATGGTATATTTTGATTAAGCTGAAAAATATAAGGTTTAAAATAATTTTAAAAAAAATAAGATAAAATTAAGTTCTTTCCTTTTTTAAAATTAACATCCAATTTATTATGTATTTCAATATCACAGATTTATTGGAAAGAATAAATTCAATCAAAAATTATATATATATTATCATTAGGAAAGCAATCCAGGGATGCAGTTATCAAATGATATGATAAAACAATTTAGCATACATAAGAGTAAGTAAGTTATTTCATCTACAAAGTAAGTGTAAGTAAGTAAGTAAGTTATTTCGAAGCAACAGAAAATTACTCAAGTTTTTGCCTCAATAAATGAATTTCTACATAATGAGCTTAAATTTGATGGCTAAGTAATGAAAGTTCAGAAGATTAGTTATGATAATTTTGGGAGATTAAATGATATATATTCCAACTCCGAATGCTTGATAACTTCCTTTTGTTTTCATTAAATTTAAATTTATTAATTGGAAATTAAATTATTGAAATGAAAATCGAAGCAAAAATCTAATAGTTAAGGTAAAAAATTGAGTAAAAGTTAAATAGAAAAAAATAAATAAAAGTTTTTCTACGTATCCTGAATCTGAATTGTCATATTTTCCACTTTTAATTTTTAATCATTTTAAAAATTAAAAGTAGAAAATTTAAAATAACTTTTTTTACATAATCAGATGTTTACCTTTAATCTAATAAAAATATTATTGATCAATTTACGAAATGTTCGATAATCCGGTCGTTCGAAATATCTACAAATTGCAAAATTTAAATACTAACATTCACAAAGGCAAAATCGAAATTGCAAGATCGAAGAAGAAAATATCACTTTTACTTCTCAATTAACCCCACTTAATTTGAATTAATTAATCGATTAATTTCATCTATATATACTATATTGTCATTGCAGTTTCATTAGTATATAGTATTTACTTGCACAGTTTCATCAGTTTATAAGTGGTATGACATGCATTCATTCTCGACTACACTAAATAGTAATGATTAGTGAATAACCTAATTATTGATAGTCAACTTTTTATCTTTTTGATTAATTAGATAAGACATTGCAATATTTACTTTATATTATCAATCATTTCCAGTATTTTATCAAATTCTTCTGGTACGCCTTTAAGTAACTCATATCGTCCACTAAATCTTGCATAACGCTTCCATTCACCAATTAACAAATAATCTTCTCGAACATCTGCATTTGCCCATGGGAGTGGACCTAAACAATTTCTTAAGAAATTGAATTATCGACCTTCGTTATCACATTTTTAATACATTGATATGAAAGGAAATTATTTGATGAAATTGAACATATCAAAAAGATGAATGATGAAGTGTTATAAAGATGCGTGAACTAAATGAGTTCAATTGGACACTTACGTAAACTTAGTACCATTGAAATTAACAGGAAAAATGACCCAGCTATGGGATAATAAGCATATACTTTATCATTCTGCTAGATAAAAGAGTGACACGTGGATTCTACTACTATTCACGTAGTGAAAACAAAAATGAATAACATGTGGAAATAAAATATTGCTTTACCTTTAATAAATTCACAAACCATATAAAACCATGATTCAATATCATCCCTTCTGCATTGATCCTTGAATGCATGAGTTGCTAACGATGAATAATAAATGGATCCTATGAGAGCTGCTGAACTTCTTGGTTGATAAAATTTGCCATCTTTGTCTCTTTAATTACACTTAATAAATTATTAATTAATCTAATTGCTAGATCTGCAATTAATTTTAAATCGTTATAAAATTTTACAGGAATTTCCAACATTCTTTTTTGTTTTTTTTTTTACTCAAATAATGCCGAATTAATTTAACTGAACTTTTCTTGTTTATATGATAATATTTCTACAAAAGAAGTAACTTGAGAAATGTCTGCTATACCTAACATATTATATTTTCATGTGATACATAAAATGATAACCATCTGCTCACTTCCTATCGCACCTACCTAAATCGTCGAGCGAATCCAAAATCGAGAATGTAAACTGTTTTACTATCATCTTTCAAACCAATCGCAAAATTGTTTGCTTTGATATCACGTGAAAGCCAACCCGTATCATGTAATGTTTCAATTCGATCCAATGTTTGTATGCCAAGGTGAAGTGCCGTTGTTAAAGTAAATCTAAATTTCATAATTTAATTGCAATTTTCAATTTTTCAAATCAACTTCATAATTTGATTTTAATCATGATTTTTTTTTTAAAGAAAAAGAAGTATTACTTTTTGCCCGGTAGGCAACGACGTAATTTATCCAAATCTGGACCAAGCAATTGCATGATAACGTATTTAATTTCATTTGTACATCCCTGAGTAATTAATTGTGGGATACCAATTGTTTTCGTTTTTTGAAATTCACGTAATACAAAAACATCTAATTTTAGTACTGACCTGAAAAATTTTTTCCATATTAATTTATGCCACATTCCCAATAATTAGTTATTTACTTGATATTGCAAAAATTTGACTTTTATTCTTACTCGTTAATTATTGAACTCAGTGTTTATTGTTCATTTTCATAAATTGTAATGTATTACTCAGCTTGAACTTTGAACTTTGTATAGTTTTGTTATTTATCTCATAATGTTTACCTATCAATCTCCTTTCCGGTTACTGACTCCAAAAATAGATGAGACTAATTAAATTTTAACAATAAATGACTAATTTCTTACTAATTAGACATATTTCAATCTTTTTTGTTGCATTTATAGCATTCTACTGAAACTCTTCGATCGCAATATATTATTAGAAATGAGTTAAAATTTTTGTTTTTGTTTTATTTTTTAAATCTTTTTTTTTGTCAAAACAAATTA
The DNA here is from genome assembly GCA_916381525.1 of Cercopithifilaria johnstoni. Lineage (NCBI taxonomy): Eukaryota > Metazoa > Nematoda > Chromadorea > Rhabditida > Onchocercidae > Cercopithifilaria > Cercopithifilaria johnstoni. The sequence goes on from CAKAEH010001149.1 coordinate 88,440, forward strand.
TTATAAATACCTTTGTGGATCTTTTGTTTTTTCAATTTTCATTGCAAACTGTCCATTACCATTACCATTACTGTCAACTTTTTCAACAACCATCACTTCACTAAATGGCCCTAGCCAAATTTGCTTTAATATTTTGTACTTTCTACCTCGATGGGCAAAAGTTTGACCTGGTCGTAGGATTGATGGCGAATTATCTGACTCTTCTCTCATATCAATTTCGCGAGCGACCACTTCATCAGAAAATTTCTATTTAATTCAGTTTTTTATTTTTTAATTTTAGTCGAAGAATGTAATTGTTTCAAATTTCGTACTTCAAATTAAGCTAATATCACCTTTGCCAGTAAAAATTGACAGACTGATTGTTTCAATCAATGATTATTTGTAATCAAACAATCTAATTAATTAGAAAGAAATTTGAAAAAAGTCAAATCACTTTGTCTATTTTCGATTCAATTTTTAGTTTTAAATAGCATTTCTATTTCTTTTTAAATGATTTCACAAAAGAAGAGAAATAATTCTCATAATTTATTGCGCAATATAATCTCTCAGCCAACTTTTTAAATTTTCAAAATGAATAAGCAATTAACTTTATGATAAAAGTATTGTTTCAAAGTAAACAGTGGCAAAGTTAAAACAATCGTACCACCCGCAATCAATACGTTTTTCAGGAATGCTATTAAATCAAAAATGAAAAGCTTTAAAAACTTTTTAATGAAAAGAAAAAGAAATCAAATATTTTGGAAATTATTGGAATAGAATAAAAAGCTTATTATTCATTTCATCGATATTACGAAATATCATTTTTGTAAATGAAGTATATAAGATGAGGAAAGAGTAAGTAAGTATTAATTACTGTTAATTAGTAATGATTTATAGAGTTATCATTTTTTTATCTGTGCAACTTGTTTCGGTATTTAGTTTCAGTGTAGTTTCTTCTAATCGAATATAATAAAAAGCGTAGCATTGTAATTCATAAATGATTAGAAATCTGTATTCGATTTCCAATTAATCAATCAGTTGATTGCTTTGTTTTTCTTATCCAAATTTTTTGCTTATCAAAAAGAATAAATTTTCATAATTAAATTAATTAATGAAAATCTTTGGATCAAATTCACTCCAATATTAACAAAAAGTTTAAAATGAAATGCGAAAATTTTGAATGATTAATGAATAAATAGTATAAGAGAAATTTGAAATAAAATTTTCTCTTTTTTAAAGATTGATTTATAACAGACAGATGGTGGTAAAGTGAAAATGACTAAGAGAAATTTAAAAAAGAAAGATTCTTAATTTAACCAACAAAAGTTGTCCTGAAACATTCGGTTAGTGTAAACTGATTGAAACTCTCAACGATTGTCGTCCTTTATATTATCCATCCATCCATCCATTTATCCTTCCACCCACTAATTCTTTGAACTACGGATACAGATGAATGAAAAAAATTTTAAATGAACCAAATCTATTCTTCACTTCTAACTTTCTATTTTATAAGTGTAGCAACAAAAAATGTCTCCGAGTGTTATTTTATTTCTTATCATTCAAATTGTTGTTTCCACGTTGGATGGTTCCGGTAACGATGCTCACGTGGTACGTTACTTACTTTTACTTTCACGTCCTTCATCATTTTATATGTTCTTTCAAGTATGATATAGTATATAGGTTACTTTCACATTCATATTGTTACTTCAGTTTTTTTTATTCTATATGTTTACATTTAGGTATCATTTCATCTCTAAAGTTTAAAAATTAAAATAAATTCATTTGTTCTTCCAAAAAGCTATTTTCTTTCTAATAATTGAGTTCGTCTGAATTGCTTATTGTCAATTTTTCTTTTGGTACTTTCAACGCAATGAAATTTGTGATATTATATGGCGAAGACTATATCTCATCGAATAATTAAATATTGCAATAAACAAATAACTGTTAGAAAGAAAATTCCCGGATTTTTTCCTAGTTACCTTTTCAAATAATTAAAATGACATCATTCTAATTAGCAATGTGAAAGCATAAAATTGTTTAAATTTTTCGAGAGAAGATGATTTAAATGAAATGGCTGGAAAGTCTTATGAAATCGCTTATCGGAACTCATTTACAACCGTAATTGATTTATAGCAAAAGAATAACCGTGATAGGATTATCAAATATCACTTATTAATAATGCTTAAATTCGATTCTTTTATTTAAAGATAAACTTTTTTGTGTTTTTTTCATTTTACGATTTGAAATTTTATATTGGAGGAATTTGATGAGTTACCGAGAAATCCGATCACTACCGATACAATCAATAATTTGCTGAGACCATTCGCACACAAACATTTTAATATGACATTCCAGGTATATTTCGTTCAAAATTAATAAAAAATGAATAATTTGGCAAAGGTCAAAGGTGAAAAATATGCATTTTATATTTCTTTTTGTAACTTTGGATAAATCTTAACTAATTTTTTTACTTCCGTTAAACAACAATGCCGGCTGGCCTGTAAAAAAGCCCTTAAAATGCTAATTTTTCTCTCACAACTTTAAATATTGAAAAGGCATTTTGTATTCTTTTAATTTATTAAACATTTCAATTATATGTATCAAAATTTGAAAATTTTCCAGCTTGAAATTATGCGAGCTCTCGAAGCATTAAGCCGTGGTCGTTTAGAAATGACAATTTGGTCACATGAATATTGGGAAATTCCGAATCTTTCTGTAGCTACCAAATTATTGCACTATAAAAATTCGTTAAAACTACATTTGAATTCTCGATCAGATTTGAAATTTTTACCAGAAATGATTTTCAAAAATGCTCTCTACTTCAAGGAACATCGGACACCATTGTTGAATACTATTTTAGAAATTAATAATCATGGTGATATAGCATTGCATTCGTTATATACGTTGGATATTCCATGTACCACAATTATTCCAACCAAATCAGTAATTATTATTCATAAAATTTTGTTATTAAGTAAAAATGTTTAGCAATTTTTAAACAAAATTAAAAAGATAGTTAGTTATAGTTATGTTTAGTTATATTTTAATTATATATGTTTAGTTTAGTTATATTATATTTGCTTAAGATTTCATTGTTTAATTTTAATGACACTATTAAAGTTTCTTTCTTCTGTTAAAATTTTTAATTTTTAGAAATGCATTAAATATGAATTATGTGGTATAGAAATAACGGAAAATCAATATCACAATAATATTGATGCGATATGTGAGTTTCATTACGGTAGCCTAATCCGTGATAATACAGAAATAGGTTTGAATTGGGCATCGAACAATGTTCACGAATCAAATTTGCCATGTTCTATCCAATTTATGCCACATTGTGTTATCAAAAAAATTCGATTATCTAAAAAGGAAATTGTACGTTTCATCTTTTTTATTATATTTAATTTTATTTTAATTAAAATTATTGCAACTTATTTGAAAGAAATATTATTCCAAACATAATTAATAGTATTAGCAGCGATATTGTATTTGAATATTAACTTTACGCTTTTTCTTAAATTTAAAACTTTATTGTTTTATTTCCAATTCATGATGATACGTGTTGATTAAGATACATTTTCATATTAAACAATTAATTTTAATCAATTAAATTATATTGTTTTCAGATTTTTATAAGTTCATCGAATTTCATACATTTAAATTGAATTATACTTTATCTTCCTTTTCATATTTTTTTCTTTTATTTCAGACATTTCTTGGAGAGAAATACGACGAATTAATTGCATGTTTTGTTTTAAGCTTTCCGACCAAAGATTATGCAATAAGTTGAAGAGAGGAAAACGAAAGAGAATTGAAATATTTGTTGCTTTTATTATTATTATTGCTATTATTGTTGTTGTTGTTGTTGTTTGTTTGTTTGTTTCTATTGATAAGGAAACACGTCATTGGATATGTTTTATTTATTAAAGTAAACAAAAGCAAGAGTTTTTTTATTACAGAGAATCTGGTCGTTTACACAAGCAACCGCAGAATTTTAAATTAAATTTGAATTAAAAATGACTAAATTTTTGTCGTCAAATAATTTGATGGGATAATTTAAGTATTAATTAATTTACTAGAACAATATATGAAGTCTTTTTTCAAATTTTTTCATCATAACTCTCTGAAAGTTAAATTAAAAATTCCATTATCTGATACAATGGACATATTAATATTGCTTTCTATAAGGTATATTAGTTTATAAATTTACAATTAAATTTGGCTCAAAAAATTTGACGTACGTCTGTATATATATATGTATGTATGTAATTGTATTGTAAAATGTATAATGTGAAACTGTCAAAAAGACATTAACATGTTATTAACATAATTAATTTTTGCAACAATTAACAAATTCTTATTAATTGTTAGATAATAATTAAAATTGTAAATTATTTGATTGTTTAATATTTTTGGTATAAATACTAATTTTTGTAAAGTTTACAGAAGAATTGAAATAATAAGAATGGGGAAATAAATAGAAATGATTGCTTAGTTGACAGACAGAATGAATGAAAGAAACTTTTTTAAATAAACTATTGCCACCCTAAAAAACTAAAAGCAATAAAAAGTAGCGAATGTTGAGAGTTCAGAAAAATTTTCGATTTATTTTATTTACAATTAAATAATCGAAAAAATGCCTGCAAAACAAATACTTATTTTCATTTGTTTAAAACAATTATAGCATTCAATTAATCATTAATAAATTAGTCAGAAACTGTAAAATTAAGAGACTGTGAAATTTGATTTAAAAAATTAAACGAAAAAGGAAAGGTCAACAAAGTAATTAATAATATATAGGTGGCATTACTTTCAATGAAGTGGCAACATCATTTTTCCTATTTTTCAATTTTTGAATTTCACAGAGCTTTTGCTATTTCAGTTATGAATTGATCAGTTCACATTAATCTTTTTCAAGCTGTCAGTTATTAAAATTAATTGATTCATCTATAAAAGTTATCAATTTATACATTTTTTTAAACAAGCAATTATCACAATCAATTGATTTACCTTCATATTTACCAACTCCTATATCTTTTCTTAATTATTATTATGCAGTTAATTAATTAATTTGCTAAAATGATAAAGAATCATTTTTTCAATATTTGGTTCTAATTGAAAATTTTGAAACAATAATAGTTTTCGAAATTCGAAACTTAGTATTGTTTCAAATTGCGATAAATTTTAAACTAGTTGTAATCATAATTGTAATCATAATTGTAATTGTAATCATAACTAGTTGTAATCATAATTGTAATCATAATATTATTGTAATTAATTTATTTTCTTTTTCGTCCCATTTTTGTTTTTTATAAATGAATTATTAATTATTGTTTAGTTTTCATTTTAAATAAACAAAGGAAATAATGTCAGGCAAAAAAGAGAAATACAAATAATTTCCCTTTTTTTTTAATTCAAAGTAGTTTATAAATTAGTGATAATAATTTTATTCGACTTCGCAAATTGGTAATTCAACAAAATTTCCAACGAAAAATAAAGCTTCTAAAATAGGAAACTTATTGCTTATTATACTTATTTATCATCTGACAGAATTCATACGATCATTTAGTACTTATTTGAAGAGATAAGAGATAAGATAATAAAGTTCTATAAACAAAATCCTTATAATTTTATCATCTGACAGGACTCATAAGATCATTTATTATTGATCTGAAGAGATAAGAGATAAGATGATAAAGCTCTATAAACAAAATCCTTATAATTTAATCAATAAAAAAATTATCATTTTGACATATCATCTTTTCTTATTTCACACAGTAACAAACAAATCGTTTCTTTTTTCGACAATTATGACATATGCCAAAAATTGTACAATGATAACAGTAGTTATCATCTTATCATAATGAATAACGAAAGACAAAGTTCTAATGCATTTCTCTTAATACTATTATTAACCACTGATACTATGAAAAAAAGATATTACGAGAGATAATTTAATTACAACCTTTTTCTTTAACATATGTTAATAAGTTATTGTAAAAATAAATTTCCAACCATTAATAATAGTATACAAAAAAATTTGCAATCAAATTATCAAACTTTGACTCAAATTTATACTTTCTTTAAGAAATGATTAGTTTGAAATAATAGAAATTAATTAATTTTAGTCTGAATTTGTAATAATTAGTTTGAAATAATAGAAAAGAATTACTTAGTCCCTATTATTATATGCAATATTTCATGTGAAATACAACAATATACATTAATAATTTTTGTTTATTTGGAAAAGTAATCTCTCAATGCTTATCATTGCACCGATGATGATCGTTTTAACGTCATTATTGTCATTATCATATCAAATTACCACACTTTTTCCATTCGATCAATATTACTATGAGAGAGATATGATCCACCCATTTATCATTTTTCCATCGCTTTCCATCACTTATAATATTTTAATATACAAATTATTTTATGCTAAGTTAACGATAACAAATTTGAATTATTGCTGATACGGTACGATACAGTATCTACCAAAGACAGTATCAAAGGTCGTTTTCTTCATTTTGCTTATTGTTTGATCTAAAAATATCTGAATAATATCAAATTATATTCTATTCATTTTAATGATTATTTACACTGTATTATTTGCCTTTATACCATTTATTCGATCGCAACTTACCACCCAAGAATTAGAAGAGGAAAATGCTCAAGGTGTGTTTTATTCAATGTTTTTTTAAAAACTTTATTCAAATTATGGTCAGAATGACAAAGAATGATTTGAGTTGATCGTTTGAAATCTTAACTGACATCTGTTAGATTATTTTGATGAAAGATTTTGTTTTGAAAAGCTTCCAATTATCGTCCATTGTTTTAAAATTTTTTATGGCCATCAAATATTTCAAAAATTAGAAATTTTGAAAAAGGTAAATTTTTTCTTTAAAAATCGTTTCTAACGTTATCAAAATAATTCTTGAAGATGAATCCATAATATAAATAAAAATAATTATTAGCTGAAAATTAAAAAGCTTAAGTTAATTAGAATACAATTAATAGTTAAAAATGAAATTTAAAAATTTATTTCTAAAATTTCAACTGAAATTAGAAAGTTCATATCATGAAATTATTAGAAAAATCAGCAATTAAAATTAGAAAATGGAAATTTTTCTTAATTTTATGAAAAAATTTTGTCATTTTCGGTAATTTCTTTTGTAGCCCTCACATTGATTTCGTTTTCATTGAACTGATAGCTTATCATTTTAGAAATAGCTAATCGGACATATGTTGAGGAGCAGACTGAATTACAACGTACTATTCTCAGCAAATACAACAAACGTGTACGACCCGTGTTGAATATATCAGAACAGTTAGATGTTGCTGTTCACATATACATTATGCATGTATCCGTTAATCAGTTGGAACAGACGATTACACTTAATGGACATATATATATGGTTTGTTTCATAAATTATTGCCTAAACTAGTCAGTTCTTTTTTCTGACATTAAATTAAATCGATCAATCAATATTGTTATGTTTTAATATTGAGTATACAAGTCATAGCATATTATTATATATCTTATCGCACATTTTCAAATTAAAGACATGGAAAGATGAATATGCTGTTTGGGAGCCAAGTGAACATAATGGTGTTCGAATAACTATGGTCAAGCAGTGGGAGATTTGGACTCCGGAATTAAGAATTACAAATAGGTCAGAGATTTCGTTATTATTTAAAGAGGAAGAAGTTATAAAACATGCAAACTTCTCATTTCTAAGAATATACAAAAATTTCTAAAATTAAAATAACGAATAAGCAGGTATTCAAGTATTGCAAAGATGCGTAGAAAAATGATAAAAAAACGATAATTTTATGAAATTTAAAGTTCCAACAAAAATAACCAAATGATTTAGTGTGTCTGGTGTAGGACAATTTTTTGAAATTTCAAGACGATCTCATGTTATCATACATTCCAATGGAAATGCTGTAAGTATTTTTAAATTATTATTAAATTTCAGGGAAATTTCTTAGGCAGATACCTATTAAAATGTACCCCCATAAGTTATATTAGAGAAGTTAATGTGTTAATAATGATAGCAAAAACTTATACTTGTTAAAAGATCTTTCAATCTTTTCATATAATAACTATTTCTTATTTTGCATCTTTTCAAGGTGATCAAAAAATTGAAATTATGATTATGTTAATACTTTTGTAATTATGAATCTTTCATACCTGTCAAAATTACGAATATCATTCATTTATAATTTAAAATTTAATATCATTCATGTATTATGAATAATTATTATAAGATGTAAAAAAAGAAGTTTACTACCATTAAATGAATACAAAACATAATTAAACTTTTGTAAGTAAATACAGGTAATTAATTACTGTAAAAACAAATGAACCATTTAATTCATTAGGTAAAAATGGAAAATTTTATGAAAACTTACATTAAAAGTGAAATTTTAGTGGAGTCGAGTTGAAATTTATCCAACATTTTCTATAAAAATTGGTTGTAATTTTGATTATTCCGCATATCCGTTCGATACACAAATATGTGCCCTTGGAATTTATGCAACGAATCGAATGAGTGAAGTTCAACTTTCTGTTTATTACAATATGCAGCCTACAGTACTACTTGGTTTGTTTTATTAATTTAATTAATTCAGAAATAAATAAATTTTAAAATTTATCAAAAACTTTAATTTTATTCATCAATTAAAAATTTACAACAAATTTCATCACTAATCATTTCTTTATTTTCCTATTCTTTTTCTTAGTTTTACTTTCTTTTTATGTAATCTTTTAAAACATTCATATTTAGGTTGGGGTAATCAATCAATTAAAAAACATATCAGTGATTGGATGATCGATTCGGTAACAATGAATGTTAGTTATTTCAGTGGTGGTAATTACAAAGCTGAAAAACCAACTGATGCTGAAGAATTGGATGTTTCCTGGTTCGTTTCAAACACAAATTTTATAACCTAAAATTTTGCATACTGTATCCGAAATTTTGCCAAGAGAAGAGAAGTCAGTAATAAGTATAGAAATCAATTAGCAGAAAATATAATATTAAATAAAATTTAATATATCCGACTAAAATATCAGTTTATTTGTGCCGAGGCTAAATGCAGTGAGAATTTTCTTGCATTATTGGAGAATTTTAATTACATTGTATAGAATGAAGAAAATGATTTAATTTAGATTAATAATTTTCGAATTATCTGTCAACAAAAATATCTCGCTATTGTATAACCTAAATTAACATATTTATGTTTTCGATATTACGAAAAAAACTTTAGTACTGTTCGTAAATACTAACATTTTATTTTAGCTAAATGTATTTAATTGCTAAATGCTAACCCTTTAGTTTTAATCTCTCTTACTATTTAGTATTAATTAATGGATAGATATATTCTTATATCATTCTTTCAAATCTTAAATTAAAATTTTTAACTTTAAATTTAACATTTTTAATAACAAGCACTTCCATATAAATTCATTTAATACTTTTAGAACATAAGTGATATTCTTCAATTCTTCAGTTAAAAAAATTTTAAATGTTACTCTATTGTATATTATAAAGTTTTATTATCTCATTGATTAATTCCGATTAAATAATTTCATTTTCAGGTCTATCTTATATACATGGTTGACCTTACACCGGAATGCATCATACTTCACTTGGACATTACTGATACCAACATTGATATCATATATGTTTGTCATTTGTTCATTTCTTCTACCAGCGCCTGATTCCGCCATTTACATTTTACTTGCTAATTTACTTTTCCTCGGCGTATTTCTCGAAGATCTCACAATAATGATTCCACCAGCTATTGGAAAATTACCCGAAATTGGTAGTGCTTTTATTCTTAACTCTCAAATTGTACATTTAGAAGAAAAGAAAGTAATAAATAAAGAATGAATAAATTTCTTAAAAATGAAGAAAATAAAATCAAAAGTGTGAAAAATTAAATAAGTCAATAAGTAATAGGTTAATAAGCAATGAAATGGTAAACAAAAAATATAAAAGTGTTCAATTTAAATAAGTAAACAAAATTATAACAAATAGATGAACATATAATCAAATAGAAAAAGCATTAAATCAAAATTAAGGAATGACTAATTAATTATTAGAGGAATTTTTCATTGTTATTATTTATCATTTATTATTCAGAAATTAATTAAATTTAATTTCAGTTTCATTAGTCAGTCCTTTTTAAATATTTTTACAGGCAATTTAAAGCTTCTTTAGCAGTTCTTTCAGTCTATCATTTTCTATTTCATTAAAAATTCTACTTTGAATAATTTAAAAAAACAAATTTAGTGATTATATTAGAAATTTGAAATTACGAATTTAAATTAGCAACGATTTATTCTTCTTATTAGTTTGGTTTATTGGGATTAATTTGGTACTCACTATGGTGGCAATATTTTTACATCTATGGCTACGATATTTGCTAAAAAGAGAAGATACCGTAACAAAGTGGTACCTTCACATATTACACATCAAAAGGATTATTCCAAAACGGTGGCGTACAATGTTACTTGATAATGCTACCGGAAACGACGGAATCGAACAGAATGCTACCAGCACAGGTATTTCTGTATTAAAATAATTTTGTCGTTTTTTTTGCAACAGAGATAATATATGGATGCAAATATTTAAATAACAACAATTTCGGAAATTTTTGTTGAAATTTGGAATTTCAAAAATTTTGATTACTGCACAAACTTTAGCAGAATTTAAATATAATTTTATTCTTATCTAACTTAAGAGAGTAAAGTTTTTTCTTTATTTTCTATTTGTGCGATTATTAATTGAATATGAGATTATATGAAAATATGAACTCATTTCACTTTTAGCTAACATTAACATTTAACTGTTGGGAAAAATTTAATTGAAACAAATGATTGTTATAATTATTATTATAATTATAAATTTATGAATTGCCTTCTTCCAAATTATCATAGGAAAGCTAATTTCCTTAAATTATTTTAAATTTCATCAATTTTATTAAAATTTCTTTTTTCCTTAATTTGCGTTACGCGTTTACTGTAATCAATTTGTATTACTGTAATCAATTTATTTTACTGTAATCAATTTGTATTACTGTAATCAAATATGCATACTTTCATTGAAATTATCGCTGGAAGTCGTTTAATCGTGCAATTGAATTGCAGTTGAAATATTTCAAATTAAAAACAATTAAAATTATTTCAGGTAAACAAAGCGTTTTATGGACAACAATTGTGAATTATGCACGGATACTTTTACTGCTTATTTATTTTTCCATATTCATCATTGCACTTATCATTGTACTCGTTTAAAATGATAAATGAAGTGATAAGCATATTTTCATTATCAATCAGAAATTGTTACTGGAAGTTGTTTAATTGAACAATTGAATTGCAATTATTTTGAATTAAAAACACTTAAAATCATTTCAGGTAAACAAAGCATCTGTGAAACTTATCATTCTATATCTGTGAAACTTATCATTCGTGCATATTGTTTTCTACCATTGATAACTATAAATTTATTTTCTCTCCCTCTCTCTTTCTTTCAATCTTTCTCCTCTCCCCTCTTATTTTTCTTTTTTTCTCCCGAAAAAAATGAAAACAATAGTTTTTTGGATATACGAAAGTTTTTCATAAATACTTTGCTTTGACCTTTGACATAAGAGTATAATTTTAATATTGCTTATTCAATAATTCCTAATTCAATTGAAAATTATGTTTAATTATCTTCTAATACTGAAAATTTCCATAAAAAGGTAAAGATAAAAATAAAATTTACAGCAAATTACCTTTTCTTTTCATGCAAAATTTTAATTGTTTTAAGATTTAATGAAAGCAAAAACGAAGAAAATTCAACTGTTTATGAAATAAAAAATTATTATGATATTAAAATAAATTCAAATAAAGTTTCCTAACGATATTATCAAAAAAAATTGTTAATTCATTAGCAGCAAAAGCGCCCTTGTTATCGTTATCATCATTATCATTCTTTAAATGATTGCTAAGAGTAAAACTTTTATTTTTATCTTATTGTTTTATTCCATTTTTTTTCATAAATCATAAGCCAATCATATATTTTCAATCATATATTTTCTATATTTATTCCATTTTTTTGACGTAAAAATTGAAAAAGGAATTTATGATCGAATTTAATTTATCAGAAAATGTAATTATTTATTTTAATGCATAGCTCTCTCTCTTTTTTTGATATGATAAATTTACATTTTCTATAAGTAATTGAAGAAAAGCAATTGAATGGATGATATATAATTTAAGGTCTTATTATTTTAGAAAATTGAATTCGAATAATTGCCATGATACTTATATCATATATTGTCGTATTTTTCGACAATTTGATGTAATATCATCAATTTTAAATAATTTAATAATTCAATAATATTTAATGCACTGGAAGATAAGTTTAAAATGAATTCATATAATAAGTTCCTAATTCTTCATACTTTTCAACACTTTGATAACATCAACTTACAAAAACTTAAAAACTCAATAATACTGGAATTTAGAAAATAAAGTAGTATATTTAACAACCTATCATATATCTGTCTCTTTACTGAATCTGATCGATTCTTAACTATGCTAATGCAAAAATTTTTTGCAAAAATTCTTAACTATGCTAATAATAACTATTGCATTTTATGCTATAACTTTGTTATACAATTATTATTAACTTAGTGCACTGAGTTTATTTTATGTAAAAGTAATTAAAACGTCTAAACAAAATATTTTTAAATTTTATTTTATTCTTTTAATTTAGCCAAATATTTCTGAAATGAAAATAAAAAAGGATGAAAAAAATTTCAAAAATTTAGAAGAAAACAGAAATTTACGATGAAACGATTTAATTTATACTTTAAAAATATAAGAAATCGTTTATGGAATGAATGCCATCAATTTTCGACAACGTTGAATTCATTGCATACTTTCTCTTTACAATCCGATCGATATTCATTATCTTTGACAATATTTACTTCACGTACGTCAAATGATATGATAAAACATTTGCATAATGAATGATTACCAATAAAATCTGTATTGTAAAATCTTGAAGTAAGCCTAAAACATATTTCTATGCATAAATAAATAGCTTAATTAACAAATTTGATCGAATTAATTAAGCAATCCAAATTAGACATCAAATTTTAAGCTTATTCATATAATTATATCAATAACAAATGAAAATTGCATGTCTTTTGCGATTTTTAAATTTCTATGCTCCAACAATTCCGAAATGAAGAAGAAATCAATTTGTCATTTTCATTTTGTTCAACAAATTTCTTATATTCAAAATTATTTCATAAATGCAATAAATAAATGACAGCGTTTCAAAAAAAAAGATAATTGCTTGCATAGAATAACTGAAAATATTTACCAATGAAATAAGAAATAAAAATTAAACTGAATTGAAATTTATGTTGAAATAGTTGTGAACAAAATATTGACAAATTATTGGTTGCAATTATTTATCAATTGTTAAAGAATAACTTTAACTGATTCTATCATGATATTCTATATGATCCTGTAGTTATTGGTAGTATCATTAAGTATTATAATTTGCTATTTTGTAATAATTTTTTGATATTTATCTGATCGAAATATCATCTGACAATTTTTGATATGATATATAATGTGATCATGATAAATTTCTGATATTTAACATGATCTTGATAAACTTTTCTATGTTTTATCAGTTATGTAATTTGTGGTTTTGCTCCTTTTTCGCTTCAGTTATTTAGTTTTATTTCAATTAGTTATATTTATGTGCGATCAATGTGTCATAGCATTTGACATTTGTGGAATAGAATATATCGAACTAACAATAATATTTTAAATTTTTAAGTCTTATAAAGAAAATGGAAACCGGATTTGATAAAATTGACATTAGTTAATTTATAAAGAGTTTCTATCAATTAAGACTTTTCATATCAGTTAATTTATAAAAAATTTCTACTAACTTCATTTCACGCTTATTCCCAAACTACAGAAGAAAATTCATTGAGTTGCAAATGCTATTTAAATTATCACATCAATGTATTAACCATCAGATCTTTTCGAATTCCTATTTATATCATAATACGAGTAATTTGGTAATTCAGTAATTATATTATCCAGTTATTATTATATGTCTTTCGTATCTGGTAATATTATATGATTGCTATAATTTGAATACTATTACAAGTTTTCCTATTTTTTTTTACTCTTCTTCATCAATCAACTGGCACAAGTGATAAATGTCACATGTGATAAAGTATGATAAACTGGCACAAGTGATAAATGTCATATGTGATAAAGTATGATACGAATGACACTTTTGACATTTTAATTAAATCGCATTGATAAGTAAGAATAAATAAAGTAATTCCACTTGATATCATTCCATCAAACAGATAAAAGGATAATTGGGACACTTAGTGTCAGTAGAAATGATTGCTTGCAATCATTACAGTACTTCAACTGATAATTTAAAAGATAAGAAATCCTTTGGGATGAAGAAGAAAAATCTTCCTCCTCCACTCCTTTTCATTTCATTCAATTCTATTCCTCAGATGAGTTCACCTTTTCACTTTGTATAATATCAATTGCCAATTAATTAATAAATTCTTTCCATCGATAACTATTGCTAATAGAGAAGAATGATGAAAGGAAGTAAGTGAACAAAACGGAAAAATATCAAAGTGTACATGTTGACAGATTTTCATTCATTAAATAAAGGTATAATTGAAATTATTAACTTATATCAAAGTTAATTTAAATTATACAGAAATCTTTTTCTTTTTGCAAAGCACAATAGAGATAATGAAAAAATATTATTTGAAATATATCATATAAGTTTATTCGTAATTATAATAAATCATTAAAATAAAGATTTGAGGATAATTATAGCAATAATAATAGTAATATAA